>VYZW01043323.1:12350-40377 GCA_013401315.1 Balaeniceps rex | reverse complement strand
GCCTGCCTCCAAAATACATTCACAGCCCCTCAAAGCAGTCACATGAATAGTTTTACAGAAAACACCACTTTTACACACCTACAATTACCCATACATTTCTCTGAAATTATTCAGCTGATTAATACAGGGAGGTTATGCCAAGTGCAATAGCTCTTCAGCTAATGTCCCTAGCTTGAAGTTTACACTAATTTTGTCAAGCCTAATGTAGGGACCTTGTGCCCAAAAGCTTTCTGACTTTTTCCAACTGCATCAGCCATTCCAATAAAATACATCATTTCAACCTATAAATTTTGTATCTTGCATCTGAATGACTGCAGTATGCCAGACCTACCAGTACTGCTATGTACGTATTACCCAATCTATACATTAAAATATGAAAATCAATACACTAAGGATGCCAGATCTTCAAGTCAGAAGCATAATGATTTTAAAAAGTAACTGAACAAAAAAAATTGAATTTCTAAGATTGTATTACCATCCTTCTTTTGACACACTCCTAGCAAAGCAGCAACTTCAAAATATTTGTCCTTAACAAATTGTGAGGTACAGTTTGTTAAAAACCTATGCTCCCACTTAAAGGATGTCAACAGACATATTTTCACCATGTTAAATAATCATTTCAAAACAAGAAGAGCTTAGAAACATGCTCATATCTCAGGTATTTAATGCATTTCGCCCCCTCAATCTCCTCCTTTTTTGCTTGCAAAAATCTCACTGACAGCAGAAATGCTAATGGATGCAAGATGTAGCAGGCACACTGTTTCAAGACTGTCAGAAAAAAGCTTTGGTGTGAATAACACTGAGAGCACCTGGGTTATGACATACTCTGTCTGGTAACATGTTAAACATGGGGAAAAACTAATAGTTGAAAATCTCAAAATAGATCTTAATAGCCTACAGTACAAGAAAGCCCAATCACAGAATGGTTTGGGTTGGAAGGGACTTTAGAGATCATCTGGTTCCAACCCCCCTGCCATGGGCAGGGACACCTTCCACTAGACCAGGTTGTTCAAAACCCCATCTAACCTGGCCTTGAACACTTCCAGGGGTGGAGCATCTACAACTTCTCTGGGCAACCTGTTCCAGTGCCTCACCACCCTCATAGTGAAGAATTTCTTCCTTGTATCTAATCTAAATCTACCCGCTTTCAGTTTAAAGCCATTACGCCTTGTCCTATGACTACATGCCCTTGTAAAAAGTCCCTCTCCAGCTTTCTTGTAGGCCCCCTTCAGGTACTGGAAGGCTGCTGTAACGTCTCCCCAGAGCCTTCTCTTCTCCAGGCTCAGCAACCCCAACTCTCTCAGCCTGTCTTCATAGAGAGATCCAAATCCTTGGGATCTGCTTGTCAGCATAACTCCCATTACACTTATCAGTAATTCACCAGTGCAGGGACCCTCAAGATAAAAATATGGCATTAAGCAATATTAAACAGCCTCCTTATTTTGTGGTGTCTGCAATGTCACAATACAAGTTGGCTATACAGTTCCTGGGTAAACCAAGTCAGCCTTGAGTCCGAGGCAACAGTTTTACATGTATGTTACCAGTGTCCTGAAGTTACCCCTCCAGCCTTCTATACTGCAACCTGTCCTTTACTAGATTAAAGAGGGCTAAACTTTCACCTGAGACTGCGCTTACTTTAAAACATGTTTCAAGATATAGGCAGCATGCATGTGATGTGACGTTATTACACTCTACATCGCACTAACAACCTCATCATCTTCCCACACCTTCATTGCCAAGAGGCCTCCTGGTACAAAGGTAAGAAGGTTCAGTCAAATGAGCAAATACTGATGGAGCAAGCTGACAACATAGAAAAATTTTATAATCCCTGGTATTTAATAATAGTTTCTGAAATGCACTTTCCAGCTTTTGGAGTGAGAGTGAAGAGAGAGAGAGGGAGAATAAACTAATGAAAACCATTTCTTTTTTAGGATTAGACAAAGGCCATTAGAACTTGAGACACTGAACAGGAGGAAAATAACTGCTTTGCAGGTTAGTCATTTCCATAATGGGGTCAACTGGCCAAATGAAGCATAAGGAATCATGTGCCACTGATACCAAAGTTGTGCTGCAGGCTGGAACACACAAGTCCCAGAAAGAGCCCCCTTTGGTAGGCCTCCAGCAAGCTATCAGCACAATCTTTGACAGGACAGCCTGTAGGAAGAACTAGTACAAAACTTTTGCATTTATGTTTTCACCGCGTATTTTTCTTTCCCAACAGCTTGCCATTTCACAGGAGCTGGTAGACTTCTCGGCCTTGGGCAGGGAGTGCGAACTCCAGTATGTATTGTAAAGCATTGCTATTGTAAAAAACTGCTAAGCTTTGAAGAGAAGCAGCAGGCAAAGCTGTTAAAATACGTGCTTAATTCACAGCAACGATTGCATTCCAACACTACAGACTAAGGGAAGCCAGCAGGAGAGGGAACCCCTACACCTAGACGTTTCCAGATGCGTTTTGAAAAATTTGGTTCTATATATTGCTTTGGACTATGCAGAGATGCTTAATTTTAATTACCATCAGGGGTGCTGAGAGCACAGATGGATGCCTGTTAATTGAAGCTACCACAATTTCATGTAAATTGAAAGAATAAGTCAAATAAATAAATATCAGCCTCCTAAGAACATTCAAAGTAAAAAATTGTAATGAGTTTTGGAAGCAAGGAAGGAAATTGTTGTCAGTGAAAGACAGCCAGCAAGATAACAGACCTCTGCCAGCAGACGGCCATCAGTAACAACGCCGTCTTATCAGGAAGCAACTTGTCAGCCAAGTCTGTAGATTAGAGGGACAGCCATAAGCCAGGCAGATATACTGTNAAAAAAAAAAAAAAATCTAGTCAACATGCATGAAACCAGAGTAAGCAACTAAAGATCACTGAGAAAAACCAACCTAAATGATTCTATGAGAAAGATCACTGTTATGTCTTCAGTAACAAGGCATGAAGTGGGAAAGCAAGGACAATGAAACATGGACAGCTAGATAAGTCTACATTAACAACAGTCTCTGCTAGATACAGAGATATTCAACCGAGATATTAAAATCCTTTTTAGTTAATTTAGGACTCCAGAGAAGTGACAGGCTCACAGCCCTGAATACTTAAGTGTCTCAGGAATATGAAATAGGGAATATTAAAGTGGGATATTTTTTGCAGGCACTGCCACATGGTTTCTCTTTGACACTGAAAACAAGGACATTAACTGTAAGGATGGATTCTTGCCACAGTCAGTATCTGCAGTCATCAGCATCTTACTTGAGAGAGGCCAGTGAATAGCCTCAGCCTGTAGTTACTTTCAATAAACCCAAGCCTGAGATGAACCGAAATCACCACAAGAATCACACCTCATACTTGGCAACAGACTCAAGAAGCCACTCCACTAACTGCTCTGGGACATACTGCATCAGCAGAGTCCCACAGCAGCCCCGCAGTTTTGTGCCTTTTGGTAGGTTTCACAAGAAAGAAGCAGTGCTGTTCACAATACACCCCAGAGCAAAACTCTCCCTTCAAGGCTGTCTTATTCTGAGCACAGGTGTGACAACTGCTGAGCTGTGTTATGGGATCTGCGTCTGAAGAGAAATAAGCCAAAAGATGACAAAGTGAATGTACAGAAATGTATTCATGAATGAAACAAGCTTCCATAAAAAGCCAACAGCAACAGACCTATCTTGACAAGGAGTATTAATCACTTCCTTAAAATACAACACCTGGGTAAGCTGCAGTGCTCTCTGTGGGAAAGACAACTGATTTTACAGGGAGTATTCCTAGTTACAGGCAGCACGAGAAGAACAAGTGGAGTCACAAATAATATGGATAAACATTGTACATTAATCAGTCTACAGATTCTATCAAACTGTTTCACAATAAGGAAAGATCTCATCCTGTTCATAAAACATTCTCATGGCTTTCTTCTCTACAGAGGAATACAGTGGAGTTTTCAGAGGAAAATTTTCTACAGGTAAGGCTCTAATCAGCTATGATAGGACTTAGATGTAATATCATGCCAGGGTCTTCAGAAGCATAAAAAAAGCCAAAATATGAACTGCATCTTGAGATCTTACCAGAACAGCTATGCAAAACTAAGCCTAAGTATGGCTATTTTAATAGTACAGAAACTCTTGAACTATAAAAACAAGGCTGAATAATCACATTTACAAAGTACCCTTTAAAAAAAAATATCAGTGTTGATACATAAAGCATTAATTTATTCCAATAGCTTAAACAGTCTAGAGAGACTTTCAAGACCAGCATTGTTCCTACTGGCATTACCCACAAGCATCCTCTCTAGCTTGTATTAAAACTTGTCAACTGGCAAAAGCGAGGAAGCTACCAGTAACAGAAAGTATGAGGCACTGGAGATGGGAAAATTAATTTTAAAGAGAGACTCAAGGAAAAAGACGGGTAGGTTTATATTGAAAAATGTAGTCAGTCCTCCCCAATCCTAGAAACAGTATAAACACATCATTGCAGCCTCCTATTTAGGCTAATTAGCTCTGTCGAGAAGGAAGGTATGTTTGCAGAGGCAGAGCACAGTGTTAATGCAGTTATGCTGTTTCTGGGACCTACCTCGTCAAGCACTGCACTGTGTAGACACATGCTAAATGATTCTGGATAACAGCCATTATTCCTCTTACATCTGCCTCTGAACACAGCTGAACTTTTGCATTTGATTTTAACATTGCATTTTTAAAATCTAAACAAATAAAGGCAGCCAAATATAACTCACAAAGGTCAAAGGTCAAAACCCAGGAAGACTGAAAGCCTACTAATTTCTGCAGTATTAAAGGGCAATTTAAGATATTTCCAAACACAGCATCTGTAGACTGGTTTCTCTCATTGGTTTCCAATAACGTACATACTGCCTTTACACACTAAATAGATTACCACCATACATTATTTGCCAGTCAAATATTAAATATTCCATCTTCTAAATGTGGCTCTTATAGGAATATTTTACAACTGCTTCACCTATGACACTCTGCAGAGCTGTACACGTCATTAGTTTCAGCTGCATCTATATGTCCAGCTACCTGACTGTGCCCACAAATCTAGGACTAAATGCTCCAAATAAAAGATTGGTACCTTAATTAAGTGTTCTTGCCTTCAGCTCAATCTGAAGCCCTGTTTCAAATGACTTCCAAATTTCAACCATTAACACAGAAGAGCCTTTTATTAATTTATTAGCCTGCCTTGCCAGCCTCCCATTAGCCACTTACAAACTGCAGAGCACTGGCAAAACTCAGAGCAATGTTACAGATACTGGGGCAAGAACACCTTTGGGAAAAGCAATCTGGAAGACATGGCTGCTTCACTCCTGGGAGGATGATTACATTTTACTGAGTGTCTAACACAGTCCTTAAAGCAGTAGCCGATGACCACTTCAATCTGAATGCTCTAATTAGTGGGCTACAGAGCCTTGATCTTTCTTGCCCACCCTCCCCCTGGTGTCACAGTTAATGCATTCTTTTCTGAGCTTTGTCACAGCTCTAATAAATATATTTGAGATACAGGAGGCCAGGACAGTGCCCTTCCAAAGTCTGCTTTAGACTGATGGCTAGGAAAAATAACCAAGAAAGGAAATCAACCTGCATCTCCTTACTACCTCCAGGGGTACTCCAACAGCTTGGCTATCTGACTAAATACAGACTGTAAACACCACTCAGTATCCCTGGGAATGAAAATCACATCTACCCAACCTGCACACCTGACCTGGCTCCCAGTAGAGGCAGGGAGGTGAGGCACAGCTCAGCCCTACCACTTCCAGGGGGTAGTGGTGGCACCTCTCTGCCATAGCCTGCCAGAGCACCATCTGTCTTGCACAGCCCTTGTCGTGGTTTAACCCCAGCCAGCAACTCAGCACCACACAGCCACTTGCTCACTCCTCCCTGGTGGGATGGGGGAGAGAATCAGAAGAGCAAAAGTGAGAAAACTCATGGATTGAAATAAAGACAGTTTAATAGGTAAAGCAAAAGCCATGCACACAAGCAAAGCAAAACAAGGAATTCATTCACTACTTCCCATAGGCAGGCAGGTGTTCAGCCATCTCCACGAAAGCAGGGCTCCATCATGCGTAATGGTTACCTGGGAAGACAAAATGCCATCACTCCAAACATCCCCCCCTTCCTCCCCCAGCTTTATACGCTGAGCATGACATTATATGGTATGGAATATCCCTTTGGTCAGTTGGGGTCAGCTGTCCCCTCCGTGTCCCCTCCCAGCTTCTTGTGTATCCCCTGCCCACTCGCTGGTGGGGTGGAGTGAGAAGCAGAAAAGGTCTTGACCTTGTATAAGCACTGCTCAGCAATAATGAAAACATCCCTGTACTATCAACACTGTTTTGAGCACAACATAGCCCCATACGAGCTACTATGAAGAAAATTAACTCTACCCCAGCCAAAACTAGCACACTCTCCACGCCTTATTCCATACCATTTATGTCATGCTCAGGTCCCACGCTATCCAGTACATCCTCATTAAACTCCACCCCCCTTCCCATCCTTTGGTACAATACACAGATATCATTCCCTTAGTCTATGGACCACCCCTCTGAAATGTCTGTAAAATGTCCACAAAATGTCCACTGAGTTTGTTTACTCCATGACTTTGGGCTCCATCTGTTATGGTGGTCACTCAGGACAGGAGAGGTGGTGTGTTGCGTGGAGTTATTGGGCACCAAAGCCAGCTCAGGTCAGGTCACTGCTGCACTTGCACTGCTTCTTGTAAGGCTTGTCCTCCATTGGTTCAGGTGCTTCCTGCTACAGTAATCCCCACAACATGGAAATCAAATCCCAGGTTACAACAATTTAAAGGTATTTCCATTACAATCTCCACTCCTGGCCCCTTTGGACCAGACCACAGGGTTTAATATTGCAGTGAACTCCTCCCCTTGCCCCTGCTCGGGCTTGGGCTTATCCACAGAGTGCAGTCCCTCAGGGGCGTGGCTGCTCCAAGTGGAGCCTTATCTATGAGCCACACTCTCTCCAGGGGTATACCTGCTGTGGCATACACTTAGCCACAGTCACTTTAAGGTGCACCTGCTCCAGCATGGCCTTCCCCATAGCCACAGTCCCTTCAGAAGTAAACCTGTTCTGACATGGCCTTACCCATGGCTGCAGTCCCTCCAGGGGTGTACCTGCTCTGTTGTGGGCTTATCCATGGCCACACACTTTGAGGTGCTCCAGCATGACCTCATGTACAGCCACCTGCTGCAGCATGGATTTATCCTTGGGCCACAATCCCTCCAGAGGTATACCTGCTGCGGCACAGACATAACCAGACACAGATGCTTCAAGACATACCTGCTCTGGCATGGGCTTATCCATGGCCACAGATGCTTTGGGGTGTCCTGCTCCCCAATGTGGACTCATCCACAGGTCACAGTCCCTTCAACTCAAGTTCACACTGGAGTTCCAGCCTGTCCAGTACAGCAGCAATGCCCTGGCCATCTGCCAGCCCAGGCACACGGCCATTGCTGTTATCAAAATGTTCCCAGGCACAGCAGAGTAAGATAAGCACTACAGCAAGCAGCAAAAGCAAAAAGCAGCCATGATCGAGTACTGGACTCTAATATACAGTAAGGCAAGCAAGCCCCATGGCAAGCACAGGAGCCGGCCAATTAATAGCTAAACAGCGATAACAGCTATAAATTTGATCTGGCACATTCCAATCAAATCTGTCATTATCTCAAACACTTTGAGTCTCACACTGGGCACCAAAAAGGACTGTCATGGTTTAACACCAGCCAGCAACTAAGCACCACACAGCCGTTCACTCACTCTCCCCCCGGTGGGATAGGGGAGAGAATCAGAAGAGTAAAAGTGAGAAAACTCATGGGTTGAGATAAAGACAGTTTAATAAGTAAAGCAAAAGCCACCCATGCAAGCAAAATCTGCTGTGGAGTGGTTACATACCTTCGCATATAACTTGGGAGCTGCATTGCCCCATTTCAGGGTCGGCCAGCCATCGTCATCTTAAGTGCTACACCACCTACACTGCATGCCTGATGCAGGGGATCTGAACGCAATCCTGCAGCAGCCCACATTTGAACACGTGGCACCTTAACTTCTTATTTTACAGTACAGGGTTTCAGCATCAAGCCTGCTTGACAGGTTGCCACCCCTGCCTCTGCCTCCCAGGCACTCAGTCCCTTCCTCCCCACACCACCACTCCGAGGTGCAGGTCCCTGTCTGCTGGCCATGTGATTGATGCTCACAAGATTTGTGACATAATCTAGGTTAAAAGCAGATTACTTTTAACCCAGCCCCCCAGCTCACTGATTCAGTTCATAGCACAACATCACAACAGTCATATCACAGTTAGTGGGACAGGGAGCAACAGCCAGGCACAAGCAGGGAGGAATAACAGCTGAAGCTGTGGGAGATGTAAGGTTACTGCAGAGGCCATGAACTGTGGCTTCAGAGGTGACCAAGTGCCACGTTGTGTAGTTCCCCCCTTCCATCCCCAGTATGTTTCTGCATTCCCTAGGAAGCCACAATGATGTGGGTGGAAAATACTGCATGATTTCAAAAATGTTGTGATGACACTACATGTCAATCAGGCTGCTGAAAGCCTCATGTCCCAGCAAAATGCCCATATGATCCATTTCTTTCCGAATGCAGCACTGCTGAGCTCATTGGAATACCACCAGCCTGACCCAGGAGTTACACCAACCCCTTCATCTTATCATCATCACTGTTTCTCAGATGGCAAAGGAGAGAGCTTCACAAAGCAAGATCCTGACACCACTGCAGTCTTCAGGACCCTGCCTCCCACCAAGGATTTCAAACACCATTTTTCTGCTACAGAGAGAAGCACTGGAAGAAGACAACAATTGGATTTTAGGAAACGTGCAAGAAACTCTGCTGTGATACATTTAACCCACAACAGCTCCGAGTACCTTAGGAACACCAGTGCTGGTCTCTGCGCCAGCGTAATTTACCTGCTTCACCCTTTCTCTCCCCAAGATACAGGAGTTTCTTCTAATGAACCAGCAGTCAGAAATTAAAGTTTACATCTCTGTCTGTTTCTACCAAGTTCTCTTGCAAGCCAGCAATTCTCCCATCATAAAGTAATTCAGTAACACTAAGTAGTGAACGCCTCAAGGTCCAGAGACTGCTTCTAAGGACTCCAACAGAAGAAACTAAGATCCTGCATTTTAGACATAGTCAGTAGCAATAAATTTACTGGTCAGAGGTCCATATCTCCACTGAAAAATGTTTTGGGATCCACAAACAGACAGTGTTTAAAACCACTGTTTAAGTGAACAAATCCAAGAGGTGCGCTAGTTGTAGGCTAGGTTGCAGATTTACCTCAACATCTGCTGACTTCTCTAGTTTTCTAGTGCAGTCTCTTTACTGCTTAGACATTTAAGCAGATATTTCCTCTTTACCTGTCCACTCTACAATTTCATTCTCTTCACACAACTCTTACCCTAACTTTCTTGCTGATTCAGTGTTGCAGAGAGCAGTGCCCAGGTAGCTCACAAACTGGATGGATATAAATAACAGGGATCATATCAGGGATCCTGGCATCACTTCTAATTTAGCCATTTGATACATTTGGCCAACCAAGGTAAAAGTAGTGATTCAGAGAATTTGAACTCTCCCTGCACAACACTGTCACAGAAGAGCAGTTTGGATTCTGGCCATTCAACCCTATAAATCAAGCAGCAGGCGTGAATCTCCATGCTAGAGACACTAATCAGGTTACCCAACAGTCCCACACTTACAGCATCTTCGTATACTCCTCGAACACAGTAGTGTCACACCAAGGAAGGCAGTGGCTCAAACTTCCTACTTGCCTTATATCCTAAATGGGCCACAACCAAAGGCTGATGGTAAATAACTAACTTGTTCAATTCCCAGCTTTATTCTCCTCCATGCTTGCAGCCCAGTTTCATAGCTACACCAATCACTTGTCCACGCGCACACATTTTCAGAAGGAAAAGAAAGAATACAGCCACTGCATACAGTCAGAGCAGTGCCTGGTATTACATTAAGGTGAGGCCAAGTTCAGAGCAACTCCTTAAACAGCGCATCTCTAACCTACGAGGCAATCCCTCCACACCGTATGTGAGCCAGGAGCACAGGTTGCTTTGCTGCTCTCATGCAGCCCCTTGCCAGGGACAAGAGGCCCCAGAAGAAGGGCACAGCTGGCAGAGCTTTTCCATGAAAAGAAAGGCTGCTGCAGGGCAAGAAAGACTCAAAATTGGTGGAGGAAAATTGGCCAGAGAAGGGATAGCACCCAACCCTAATATGGATCAGCTGAAATCAGGTATTGAAAGCTAGTGCTCAGTACTCAAAATTTCAGCCAAAATTACTAATCTACTGCTAGTGATTTGAAAAACCACAGATGTCCATCGCTGTGTACCAGCCTGCGGACACTGTTTGCACAAGCAAAAGTTTAATCTCAAAAAATAAATATGGGCAACGGGAAAAATTCCTGTTTACCAATTAAAAGATCATTTGCATAACCCCCATCTGGAATTAAAGTACTTCCCCCCCCCCCCAATTAATATGTATGAAGAGACTCTCTCCCTCCGTGCACAGTGGATATGCCTTCAATGGCTGTTGCTTTTATCTTGTTTTGAGTCAGATACTGAATGATCTTTACTTACTGCTCTAAATCAACTCTGAATATACCCTTTGATTGGGCTGTTCTTTCCCAACTGTTTTCATTACTGTTAGTCATCTGCTTCTGTCACTTGCTCTGGATCTTGTCTTGTGCTTTTAAACATAAATGGAGTTTTGCCATTGATTTTAGTAACAATAAAGTGCGAAAAGGCATTAGTCACAACACAGCATCACCTGACAGCACCAAGTCATAAGGTCCAACACAAATGCTCCTTGCATCCAATTTATTTCTTATTACAGCGACAGAACCAAAAACTCAAGCCCTTCCTCCTCCCCCCAGCCCCAAGTAGCCCTGTGCAATGAGAATCTGAACTCTGCATAAGGTCCATCACAAAAGGGCTGAAGGATTATTCTGGGGGATATTGCAGATGACGTATTTGCCGTAGGAAAGCAGTGAGCACTACCTCTCCAGAGAGCCCATGCCAGGCACTGCGAAAGCTTTCTGCTCTAGCTCTACTCTCACAGAGTCATTTGCGTTTCCTTCCTAATTTAGACTTTCAAATGTCTAAAATCAGAAATCCCATATTTTCTGACTTCAGACCTCTTTTTTGGAATTACAGCCAAAAGACTTAAACTTGGCCAGGTAAATGTAGATTAAGTAGTATTTAATGAGCTAATGCTATATAATCCATAAGTTCATACATTGCACACTATTGTGGGATGCATTGTTGAAAAGGGCATTTCCAACAGTCAAGCCAGCTGTTTAGTTATTAACAGCTTTAAGAGCAGAATTCAGTAGTACAAGTCCTATTCAAAACACCTAGGTATATATTGCTCTTTTTCAATAAAAATGGAGATGACTAAATGATTTCAATAACTAAAAATACTTGGGCCTTCTGGAGACATGAGTTCAACCCAGGAATTCTTTTCCTCCTCCAAATTTAACAGTATTTCAGCAAAAAAGACTTAATTATATATCTGCTCTGAACAGATATTAAGCATTTCATGGGCCTATTACAAAGAAGTCAGGTTGTGACGGTAGTTGACAGAGTACCTAGTCCATTACAAGTCAAATATCATCAATGAAACCTTTGCCTGAAGATTAAATTTCATATTTGGCACATCAGCAGATGTTTATCCAGGTGTTGTTCAAAACAATCTTTCTAATCAAGGAAATTTTTGACAATTATTTAAGTCCTGCAAAAAGACTGGTGTTGCCCCACTAAGATACCTTGATAGTTTCAGATACTCTTGGAATGACAGGTATCACTTAAATGATAATTATTCACATTGCTTTTCATCCACAAATATATATATGGCATGAGTAAGAGTGACTATATTTGCAAAATATGCACAGGCTCTTTTATTCAACAGTCCCAAGAGTGCATAAAGCCTTATGTCATTGGGTTTTACAAATAAAGAAAACAAGGTTACTGAAGTTCAGGTGACTTTGCCCCAAAATCTTGTGGTACAAAAAGCAGCAGAATCAAATCTCAAAGCAGATAAATAGATTAAATCTAGGGACAAAAATAAAAATTGGATCACCTGAAATGTTACTATCTTTACTGCTAGGTTTAGAAAATAAAAACATACAAAATTTAAGATTATATAATGAACTTAAAATTAACATTGCTTTTCACGTTTTTCAGTATGCAAAAGAATTGTGATGTTCAGTATGTGGTATAAACTATCTAAATAATGCATTCTGATTTGATCTGTAGCCTAATTCTGAAACATATGTTAGATTTGATTTAGTGCACATTGACTAGATTACCGATGTTATTTACAATTGGGAGAGCTTGACGATAAGTGGAAAACAAATTATACAAGTTTATTACACTCCCTCTCACTTACACCGAGTGATTATGATGAGAGTTATAATCATGGAAGATTTAAAGAGATGGACAGACAACCGTGTTGCTGGTTCAGCATCCAGAAACACAACATATGCCCCACATTCTGATGAGGGTACATTATGCATAGACACGGTTGTCTGCAAAGCACTGGCATAACACTATACGGGGCTTCCCTCTCTTGAAGCTGATCTACATATTTGACTATGTAACTCATTAGCTCTCCATCACCAAATGCTTTTGGTGGGGGCGATGTGTCACACAAACAAAGAGCATGAACTGAGCAGATGGTTGCCAATTCTTAAAAGACAACATGTGTTCCTGTAGCTGGCACTCAAGATGCATTAAAGATCATTTGATTTCACAGAAGTTTGGTCTTGCATTGTTCATTAGGCTTCCATAGATGTTTAGTATCTCACAGTCGGCCAGAAGCAGCTTTATCCCACAGCTGTGTTCCATACTCTCACTCTTCCTTTCCCTTATTCTCTTCCAAAACAATCCAAATAACCTTAGCTATCTATAACACTGGACCCGGAGGGTGTAGAGCTATCGTGTGGCTGCTTTGAACCCTGCAAATTCAAATCTATTTGGAAGAAGTACTACCCTTTTTGGAAAGCGTTTATGCTAGAAAGCTCTACACCACAGAATCCATAAGCCAGTGCTTCTCTAAGGAGGAAAGTGATCAGGCAATATTTGAACTTCATTATCCATAGGAAAATTCTTGATTTAAAGATTTGCACATGACCAGATTCAAATTACATGATTTTAAAAGGAGAGGAAAACAATTAAGGTATATTAATACAACCTCTTAATAGGTATCTATCCTCTTAGACATTCACTATTCTAAAGTTATAACTTCAAGAACCTTCTGTTGAAGAACTTAACCTTTGGGACAGTATCTGTGAAAAATTATGATCCCAGAGAACAGAGCTTTTCCTGTGGAAATTTGCTAGTCCCAGGAGCTTTTTAAATTATTTTTTTAAATGCACTCCACTAACACATTTGATCATCACCTTTGTACTAAAACAAGGTACTATATCCAAGTTTGAGCCAGCACATTGGGAGTTTTCTAGAACATCCAGTAATGCTTTTCAGAGAAGAATTCCCAGCTAGCTAGCTAGTCTAGGATTTGGCATGGTTATGAATCTGATGAGCTTCATTCAGAAATATTCTTCCTTCACTGAAATAAGGCAGCCATTCTTTTCTCAGCCCCGTCAAATAACCAGCTGATTTTGTTGTATTACCTACTGAACATTTCTGCTTCCCATCAGAAGAACTAACCTTGCCATTGAAATAGATGCACTCAGTAAAAATCAGATGCATTGTCTAACGAGTCAGTTCATGGCCCATTACAGCCAATGCCCTGCCTACCATTTCACATACTGAAACGCAAGGCATTTTGTGCTGAATATATTTAAGAATATAATACACAATCAAATCTGAATCCTGATTCATGGCGATAATGGGAGTATCCTTTTTAGTCATTTCACTCAATCAATCTACATATTAAAGGCTCTTTTCAGGTTTTTAAGCGTGGAAAAAAAACAGGGTGAAGAGACATGTCCTCTCAGGGCAGCACTTCAGTAAGCATATTCTGATACCAATAAACCAAACCCACTCACACATCAGCCATATGAATAGTCAAAGGGGTATGGAGAGAACAAGGACTGGGCTGCATCTCCACTGTCTGAAGCCTGACTTTCTGGTTTTCCTTCAGGGACTCCAGCCACAAGTATTTTCTCTGTTGACTGAAGAGATTTTTCTAGCACCAACTACCATATCCAGCCTCAGCCGGTACTGAGGTGGCTGCCAACACCATCACTTAACTGGATCACAGACTGCAATCCATTACTGAAACAAATATTGCAAGTGAACTTGATAGATCAACTGTTTAGCTTGATGCATCCACTTCCCAAGAGTTGTAGCTCTTCCCAAATTCACTGTATTGACTTTCTGACAACAGATGTCACTACAGTGAAATCATGATGAAGCAGCCGATAAGAAAGCAAGAGTGCCAGATCAGCAACACCAATTCCTACAATGCCTTAGAAATAAGAGGAGTGTTCAGGAAACTAACTGCTTTTATAAAGAGAAAAACAATTAAAATATTGCTGGAAATACAGAGCAAAATCTCTCCTTACTTTCATGTAAAGCAGCCTAGTTTCAGTGCATGAGATCATATTAAATGCCTGCTAGGACCAGAAGTGTTCCTCCAGCCCCAAAAGCTCCATTATGCGGAAATTTGTAAACACTACCCTTACTGCATGGGCATAGATTGCTGTGGAACTCTACATGAGAGACTGTGAAACAATTGCCCACCAGAGATGTTGCTAGGATGCGGCATAGTTCCAGGCTGGTGCAAGTGCTAGGGCACGTACTGCTCTATACTAGGCTGCAGAGCAAAGCACACAACTTACAGGGCAAGAAGAAGTGCCAATGACTGTGAAGAAAGCCAAACTCAAGAAGGAAGGCAAGGCTAAATTAGAATTTAAATACATCTGAAAGCAATTATTAGGGATTTCAATTTCACTTTAGGGATGGGGAGTATATACTTCAAAGACTGCTCAGCTTCACAGAAGGGAGGAAGTATTGTTACTATGCAGTATGCTTCATTAAAACAAGAAGGGACATTTAGACAAAAAGCATATTTGCACCTCTTTACCTAGCCTCTGTTGTAAATCCAAACTCAGTCCTGCCCATACCTCAACTCCCAGTCCTAGCCTTCAGAAATTTATTTTGATTCTGCTGCCTGATAAGCTCTTGCCATTACATGCATAAGAGAAAGTGGTCTTCATTTCTGTTCCTCAGACACCAAGTCTTTCGTTTGGCCTGCTCATGCACCACTTGTTCCCTAATGCCTTGCATCAGCATAGAAAAGGCTTCCTCACTTTCTAAATTACCTTAAATACAGTTACTCTTTTTACTTAAGAGGGTGTTACGTGGGAATTAAACCTCTATGAGTTAAGAACATATTCTAACCTTAATGCAATAATATTTTTACTAAGCATAAATTTTAAATTAAGACTATGTTAAATCAATGAGCTAAATTGCCTCCTGTGCCTAACTATCTCCTGCTCCTCCAGCCACTGAACAACCTCTTGTTACCACAGCACCTGCCCCCGTATACGTTTATCACATAGGCCAGGCCTGGATAGTTGGAATGCAAATGTATATGCACTTAGCAACATTGCCAGACCATTTTTAAAGACCTTCTGAAAAAATGTTCTTAAGTGATTCACTGTATTCTTATGGCTTCTGTCTCACAGCTTTTGGCTCAAAGCCCTTGGTTATTCTCAGGGCAGTAGGACAGAGATCAAGAGCTCTTGGACACAGGCCCCCTACCACACACAATGCCCTATAGGCTGCTCTACATCCTACCTGCCATCACCTGGGGTTGTCACAAACCCCCAGGGTTGTCCAGGAGCAACATGACCTCTTCCACCCTCACCACCACCTCTCTCTGAAGAGAAACTTCACTCAGGTCAGGAAAAGACATCACACACAAGCCCTGAGGTGCCTCTTCCAGGTCACACCGCCACTAGAAGATTTAATGAGGTTTTATGGCTAAGTACATGGACAATGGAGGGAAGTAGACCTGCATCAGCGATGTATCCAGTTGCCTGGAAAAATAAGGTGTTCTGCACATCCGTAAGGATGCCAGTGTGCTGTATTTTTGTCACTATTACAGTCCAATAAATGCAGAAGACACACTGCTTTCACTGAAGTACCAGAGAGCTGACTTAGAAACAGTAATAGCTTTGTATAATGAGGTATTTACTATTCATGTTAGAGTAACCATATGTCTAACTTTTTAGACAATAACATGGTCTATTCCATCAGACATGTTATCATCTCCTCACTGCCCCACTTGTTCATCGATTCCCAGAGCACCCGGCACAGCCTTGTGCCGCAGGACGCTGGTACACTCATAGCCAGCGTGGGTACAGGGAGCTTATTCACCATCTGGATATCACGGGATACCCCACTTCTCCCTCCAAGCCCACCTGCATAACATGGAAGCAGAATGTCCATGCACTAACACCCTCCAAAGATGGTGTTAGGGAGCTCTTTGCTCTTCTCTGAACCCTTTACAGATGAGTCGGAGAAGAAATAAGAGCGGGCATCTTGATTTAGCTTCAGTAACCTAATGAAGAAGAACTGCTGGGAACACTTGAGATAATTGTCTTAATTATAGAGCAGAAGTACTAACTAAATAGTTATAAGGGATTTTTTTTTAAACACAAACCATTTTAAATGCATCATCTGCCTGTGCAGTTAGCTTCTCTTTCTCTAAAATTATGTTTGGATTTTTCATTTTTTCCACTTCACCTTCCCACAGGGATAAATTCAGCAGCTACCCAGAAGGCTGTTATGTGTTGCCTGTACATGTAAGCCAAGAAAATCCAAGGTTTACATGTGAGAATAATTTATGCCTAATTTATTGTTTCAGCCAGGAGTTATAGATTATAGGGACACACATTCATGGTGGTCAGAGCAGTCAATAGGACTTCAGCTGTGAGCCCACACACATGCATTTTCTCAGCATCGCCTATATAGAGACTCATAAGAGAAAATGAGGAGCCATTACTACACACTGCACCAAGGTCTGAAGCCTGCAGTGAGGAAAGAGCCCATCGATTTCTTTATATGATTTAAGGAATCTGTCTAAGTACAGTTTACAGGCTCTGCCACAGAGAAAGTCAGCAATTGTGGAGTATTAAAATTCAAAATAATTCTTTATTCAGATAGAAGTGACAAAGATAAGCAGCTGGTTACCACTCAGAGCAAAGAACTTACCCAAATTATTCATTACAAAAGGACTAATTAAGCAACAGGGAGCCTGATCACCTACAGGTTCTGAATGAGACAGAAGTGAGGAGACAAGAGCTCACCTGTGCAAGAGAAGAGGGATGAGAGGTCAGAGCAGCCATGGCTATTTCAGGGAGAGGAGGAAGGGAGAGAGACACTTTCTGTAATTCATCTGCAACTCCAGGTATGGGACAGGACTCCATATTGAGCCCCAACAAGATTTAAAAATGGCAAGGAAACATGTACAGATTTTTTCTGTCAGTCAGTGCATACATATGTGTGAGAAGAACAATCAACTCCAAAGCCTCTCCTTACCTGTAGGAGATTTACTTGAGCTGTTGCATGTCCCTGAAGAGGTGGATGTAAGCAGGAGTGCTCAGGCATTTAGAGCCCAGCAGGAGAGCGTGCCCATGGTACCAGGCAGGACATGGTGGTACCCATGCAGCCCATGGTGGTGTGCCAGCATGCCACAGCACAGACAGGAGCCAAATGCCCTCATAGCAGCAGAGCACTCGCAGGACCCAAACCCCATACCGCAACACCCTCCCACCATTTGCCTGCAGCCAACAGCCCATGGGCATCACTACTCCACAGGGGTCCCTCATGGGCTCCAGGCCTTTCCCTAAAATATATCCAGGGCTCCCCAGCAGCAGCAACCTCTCAGCTATCTGCTGGCAGCTTCCACTGCCAGACTGCGAGGCAGACAGCTCACCCCTCACAGCATCGCCATCAGCCTGACCCAGCACTGCTCCACCGCCCTGGACTCCCAGTGGGCAGAGCCCTTCCCTAGACATCACATTCCCCCTTCGGAGCCCACTTGACTACAGCATGGTTTTTGTGCCATATTAACTCATTTTTAACACCTCCCGGTCGAGTTTTCTTCAAGCTTCAGCCCCCCCCAGTTACCAGCCCAAAATAACATTCCCAGAGCCCTGTTGCCACCAAGCCAAGGTGCTCATCTCCTCAGCAGACAGTGCTCCAAAACACACTCTGCCATCACCCACAAACCCCACCGAAGCAATGTGTCCCGACGCTGCAGCCACCCCCACTTCACCCTCCCTACCACAACAGCACGGCCACCCCACAATGGCTCACCTTCATCAGTCCCAAGGTGCCTCACAAGCAGCTCCTCACCCAGCTGCCTCTCCTGCACATTGCACAGCCACCTCCATCGCTCTTGATTGTCATTTCTTGCTTCACTGCACTCAGGAGCCTCTTTGGTCCCAGCCAACACTCTTCAATGCATTTTGTGAACTCTTTACGCTGAAGCGTGCCTTCTACATCGTGCCTGAGCACAGTGGCCTCACCACCTCTCTCTATTAGTCAGGGCACAGCAAGGACTCAGCACTGAAAATTGCTTTTGCTCAGTCTCCTTCCTGCAGACTTTCAGTAGTCTGGGGCTACAGCAAAGCAGCCATAGGCACCTGGGGTCCATAGCAGTCCTTCCCCTCAGAGGTACCTCAGGCAAACCCACACCACCCCACAGAGCAACTCCCCTCCTGCCAGAAAGAGAAGCACCCATCCTGCATTTTTGCTCCCTGAAGCCTGCCCTCGGGAGAGCTCCTTCCCCCGCAGCACCTGCCGGCCACCCCCACCTCAGCTGCTGCTGCCCATGAGGCTGACTGCACATGGCCAGCCCTGAAACAACAGGCACCTGACAGCCAGCTGGGCCAGGCATCCACCCGCACCCAGTGGGACACTGGTACAAATACAGATAGAAATAAAGGGTGGGGGGGGGGCAGCTCAGCCCCGCGCAACCCAGGAGGGCAGGGAAGACTTCTGCTGTTATCCTGTTTTCCCAAGAAACTATTACCTGTCTGGGAGGTGAAAGGGTTTACCAACACATCCCCTCAACCACTTCCAGGTGTCCCTTTTCTATGTCAGGTGTTAGCATTCCTAATTAGCACCTGCAGCACACCATCTCCTGAAAGTCGGTGGTTACGTCTCTGGTGTGGCACCAGATACATTTTCTATTTAAAGCAAAATAAAATGGAGGGGGCTCATGGGTATGTGAGTTGTGCCCTGTGGTGAAGTCTCCTGGGTTAAAACAACACAGCAGGTATCCTCTGGGCAGTAGCCCCAACATTACACTTTTATACTGTATATTTTTACTTCTGCTCACCATGAAAGAATGTGTGATTAGGGACCAGATATTTAACTCTTACAAAATCAACCCGTTGCGGTCAGCACTGGCTGCTTCGTGCTCATTCCCATAGCGGAGCAGAGAAGCACAAGTAACTGTTTCCCACCACTTACTCTTGTAAGTGGTACCAAAACATCTTCGAAACAGATATCCTTTACCACTGCCAGCTCTGACGCTTTGAGCTGAAGCTATAGCCAGCAAAGCAGGTGAAAAGCACATAACACCATGGAGGTCAGCATGCTTCAACCCCAAGCTCTGCTCTGGCAGTCAGACCTTTTTCACTGGTTTACGGGTTGAAAGACCCCAGATGTCTCCAACCACCCCAGTATGGCATTGGCAGGGTCTGATGTAGCCATCACATCATAGAATCATTTAAGTTGGAAAAGACTTTTAAGATCATAGCGTCCAACCGTAAACCTAACACTGCCAAGTCCACCACTAAACCATGTCCCTAAGCACCACATCTACATGTCTTTTAAATACCTCCAGGGATGGTGACTCAACCACTTCCCTGGGCAGCCTGTTCCAATGCCCAATAACCCTTTTGGTGAAGAAATTTTTCCTAATATCCAACCTAAATGTCCCCTGGTGCAACTTGGGGCTATTTCTTCTTGTCTTATCGCTTGTTACTTGGGAGAAGAGAGGGCAAGCAGATATAAGGGTGTCCTGAAGAACAAAACAGGTCACCACTCGACCGACTAAGTTAGTACACCTAAAAACACCTGCTCGCTGAGTGTATAAGGTGTCTGATTTTAGTAAATGGACCAAATAATGTGAGATCTGAAGGGTCGATCCCAGACCAGTACAGCAAGCGTCCATAGGATCCACAAGTGGCAAATAAGTAAATACTGAAAGCTGCCAGAAGTGATTCTGGAAGTTATATAAACACTAAATATGTCCCTTTTCCATTTTACGTCTCCCATGATAAACTGTTATGAGACATGAACATGGCTTGAAACAAATAATTACTGATAATCCTGACTGGTGGGAGAAGGAACCATCTGGCAGATGGAAAATAAGAAGGTGCCAAGAATTTAGCAGACTAGGGGGCTTTTTGAGAATTTATGCATAGAGGTCTGAAGAAAGGAATATTTAGACAAAAGGTCAGCTATTCTGTTTCTACCTATATCCAAAACAAATTGGAACACCAAAAGTATCCAAATAATTATGAAAATTATTCCTGTTTGAAATTTATCTTGAAATTATGAGCAAAACCAGTGAGTCTAAAACTTTTAGAAGTGAGGAATTCCTTCTGCATATTATGATTAATCGCAAATGGTTACAGCACACAGCATCAGCACATTTTATCTTATACCCTTCAGGTTTCTATCCTCTCTGCTTTTAACATGCAAATGCCTTTATTCATCCTCTCCTGACCTTGCTGTGTGGTATAATTTTTTTCTTTCCATTTTCCTTAATGGTATTTTGACCTATAGCAGAGAAAGAGCAACTTCCGATAGGCTCCACTTTGTATTCCTTTCCTTTCTTCTAAGTGAATTTCTTTTCCCTCTGCTCCTTTATCACTCCTGGGTAAAACAAAGGACATTTCTGGATGCAGTATTCTAATTGTGAATCCACATTTTTCCACTGAGATTAACCCATTAACCATTTTGCTGCTGGCCCTTCGCAACAGCTGAGCTGCAGCCAACATCTATTGCAGTTAAGGGGAAGTGAGGACATGACCCCCATCAGTAGTCATAGGCAAACCACAAAATTAAGGGACAAGAAATTTATGTAATATAATTAGTGATTTGCGGCCAGTTTTGCTGAAGCATCATGGTTCACCACAACGACTGTCAAGCACTGCAACAGGTTGCTCAGGGAGATTGTGCAGTCTCTGTCCTTGGAGGTTTCCAAGGTCCACCAGGATAAAGCCTGGAGCAACCTAGTTTGATCTCGTAAGCTGAGTCTGCTTTGGGCAGGAGGTTGGACCAGAAACCTCCTGAGGCCCCTTCCAATATGAATTTATGAGGCCATGATTTTCAAGGCACCTTCAAATACAATTCCCACTGACCCCTGCATAATATTCCCATTCCAATGAAAATGACACATGAAGGTATTCTTAAAAATCCTACTTGACGCTTACTAGCATCTTCAGAGTCCTTAAAATTGTAGCTGCAGGGCCCCTTTCAGTTAGCAACTTCAGCTTCCACTAACAGCATTAGAAACAGGTTGCTCAGCAGCTCTTACCCGCCTTCCTTGCTCAGAGTGATTTGTTAATAATTTTTCATTTGGGGAGTTCCTCCGATCAGATTTTCACCTTGTTTTTCAGCAGGAAAGTCCTGTTTTCATTCAAACCCCATCGGAATAATGCCATTGTATCCAGACACAAGTTTGTGGTACCTCATACTAAAAGACCCACAGGTTGCCCTGGCTACTCACCAACTTCTCTGATAGAAACAAAGAGATAGTAACCTACTGCTCGACACCAATTCCCTTCTCGCCACCTTGTTTATAACAGGGTGCTATATCAGACATTGAAGTGGACACCAGAGATCTCACTGACATCAGTGCATGTAAATGGGTCCCTTACATACAGAATTTTCTTCTGCAAAGGAATATGCCATGTATTTTTACGGGTATTTTACAGCTTTGTGTCTCACTGCAGAAGCAGACGATTCTTTAATCCTAGTTCTCCCATTTGCAATGCCATTTATATTATGAATTATTTCTTTCCATAGCTTTCAAGGTATTGATGTGTCTGAGGAACACTGGCTCTTCATGCATCAAGGGAAGACAGGGCACCTTATGTTTTGCACTGATTTTCATTGGATTTGTATTGATCCAAATACTAAACACTCAATAATGCAGGCCTGTTCTTGTGATCCTTTTATGATCTCATGATGCAGGGAATCCCAAGCCCCAAAGAAAAATAAACACAAGGAAATTTTCCAACTTGCAAAGTTTAAAAAGTCTGTGTTGTACAGAATCTATGCATTTTCTTTGCAGAATTGATAATTTATGTGAAGAAACATGGACATAATGACAGCCAAGAGCTCTTATTTAAACACATTAACAGAACTCATTTGATACCAGTGAATCCAAATAAACCAGATAAACCTTATTTTTACTTTCAATGTGTGCAATATAATGAATATTGCTGAAATGTTATTCAGTGTATGTTTTTATTCTAGAACACGCACACATTTTCATAAGATCTTGCTCAGAAGCTCCGATACAAAATGTAAACTGCATCCAATGACTGCCAGAACAACTAGCAAAAAGCCCTGGCCATCGAAGTTGGATACATCAATGGCAAGCAGTCTCACGCTCACTTAGAGCCTCCAAATTAAATCTGTTTGCCTTATGCATATGTGTAATTCCAACAGAGTAATATTTATCCTGGTACAACACCCTTAATTGAAACGGCACTAGAAAAATAACATTTTTGATCCATTTGATTAAGTAACACAAGCAGCATTTGCCCGACCTTCAGTCTGTTCACGTTAAGCCGCCCCACACAATTCGACACAATTGGCATTCACCACTCCGGAGAGACCCATGCCAGCACTTGAAGGGATGCACAGGAGCAAAACTGAAACACAGACTCTGAGACCACCCTTTGCAGTGTGCAAAAGCTCACGTTAAACACCCCTCACTTTCAAGGACACTTAAAACACACCACAGCCATTAGAAATGAAGGGGGAAACAAAGAATAATCCCACTCTTCTTCTCATGGCCTACAGGATGAAAAACACTTCTTTCAGAATTGGTTATAACCACCAGTATTTCATCTCTAGAGACCTGAGTTCAAACTGTAACTGAAAACAAGGTTTGTGGTTTTAAATTAAGTCAGTTATGTTCCTTTTCCTAGTCAGGGCATGAAGCTTAACACCTGACAAAGTGATCGGAAAAATGAAGAACTTGCTCCTTTTATTAGAAAGACCAAAAGATACTGCATCTGACCATTTTTTCATTATCAGCATTTAGGTCAGCTGCAGCAACTTGCACACTTTCACACGTCTTGTGTTTTAAGTTGATTCAGTGGAGGACAGAAGGTTTTCCTACGTTTTCATGCACTGAGTGATCATTACCATTTAAAACACTTGTACAGTTCTCTGGTTTTGTTCACAGCAGAAAACAACACGTAGTTGTGCACTGGCCTTTCTGTTCCATCCACAATGAAACGATGTGCCAAGTCTTCAAAACAGTCTCCCTCCCAGTTCAGTGCAACTTAGTGCACCCTGCACCTTCTGTGTGCTATTGATTCTTCACTAATGCAAGCATTAGCTTCAGTTGAAGTAGTACACTGTAATTATTAAATCAGACAGAAAGCAAACCCAGGCACTATTTTTAAGCATAAGATTCAAGTATTATTTAAGTATTCCAACCTCAGCTAGATGTCCCTCCTCAAACAGGCAGAGGTCGTTTGTAACCATGTTCATCATCTTTCTGATACCCTATTTTTCTCTAGAATTTTCTACATTTAAAACTTTTTCATTTTTTTTCAACTATGTTTGGCTTTTTTAATTCCTCTAATCCTCTTTTCTGAATATAAAAAAGGACTAAAGATGGCCTCTTTTAACTGCCAGTTGTTCACATACTTATTTTTTTAATGGAGCAGCATTAAATGTAGGGCTTAGCCCACCAGCGTTTTACACAAGCAGAGTCCCATTCACTTCTCCTGAAGCTTTACCTGAACAAAATTGTAGTCCTTTACTTTCACAAAATGAGCTTTGCATTACTTCTTCTGTTCACCAAAACATGCCCAGGTACAATTGCACAGTACGTTGGGTAATTCCTTGCTGCAATGTAGTAGGTGGAGCTCAAATTATGGACCAGATTCAGATGCTGTAACTCTAGTGGCAAACCGTTCACATCAGTAAAGTGAAGCAGATGCTTGCAATGCACCATTAGTAGAAGAGCAGCGAGTGCTCTCTCAGAACGACAAGATGAGCTTTTTAATATAATTAGAATCCAAAGGAGATTTTTGGAAGCTAAGTCAATCAGGCTCATCTGTTTCACACTCCCAGAGGCAATTAATTCCTGTTCAGTTTACTCACCCAGAAAACTTTCCCAGAAGAGAGCAAGGAATTCTGCACATGTAAATGACTGTGCTTCAGCCCCCAAAATCAGAAGAGCTATGCTGTAGCACACTGTCATGAGAAAGCCCCATTTAGACACCTCAGCAAAGTTTCGTACTTAAGACAGCGGGAGCTGAAATCGCAGCACAGTGTCCCAGCCCAGAGGGGAAGCTGGGCTCGCTTCCCCGTGGGCAGCACACGGCTCTGCGGAGAGGCTCTGCAGCTCCCCGGGCCCGCTCGCCTTGCCGACGGCAGCGCTGGCAAAGGCGTGCGCAGCTGTCACGAGGCAGACAGACAGGACTGTGCGGTGGGTAGCAGGGGTGCTTCATAAACCAGTGGATGGATAAAAAGCAAGCAACATGCTCTACAAGCAGATCAGATTTTCAAGCAGTGCCCCAGGACACGCCAACTGAAAAAAAGAAAAAAAAAAACCATGGGGTACAGCCCAAACGCAGACGTCCAAAATCCACTCAGAATACATACAGCGATAACACAAAACACCTAATTTCACAAAAACACAAGTACCTCAATATGTATTTTAAATACCAAATTAACTATCCCTCCCATTTTTAGCACTGCTGTCTGGAATTTGGGAATACATCCTAACAGGCCAATTGCAAGATCTCCCAGTGATATTATTAATGTTGTTTGTGCTGACAGTGATGATGAACTGAGGGAATTGGACATGTGTAATGCAGTCATTCAGCAAGTGTACAGGCAACCTTATGCAATGATCTTTAAACTAGTTTATTAAATGTGTTTCCTTTTCAGAGTAAGTTCAACATCTAATGCCAAAATTTCATCAAGAACTCAAATAGCTTAGTAGCCAGTTATCACCTGTTTAACTTAAAAGTACCAATACAAGAAGGAGACATATTACACATCACTAAAATTTTCACACACACGCACACTTATCAGCATCCTGTTTATATCAATTTATTTTCACAAATCAATTTCCTTTGTCCTACTCATACTCTTTACATTTGCTGAAGGCACAACACCCACACAGGCAATGTAAAATGTACTTCCTGTAGAAAAGTCTATAGTCTCCTAAGAGAACAGTTTGGCAAAAACACTTTTGTTTAAAAACTCAAGTTCCAAAATGAGCCTTCAAAGAGCATCAGAGAACACCGCCACAATTAAAAACTACTTGAGGTGCCTGCACTTCTCATATGCAACACACCACTTAACCTTTAATAAACCGGGACTTTTTCAGGAAATTATAAAAGTAGAAGTAGTAAAACCTCATATTTTTTTAATCAAGTTTTAACAATGGGACAGAGTCTCTAGGCAAAGCTCCCAGAAAGAGCCAGACCACCATCTGGCTCCATCGCAGAGCAATGACAATTCACAAGAAATGAGTATCTAACCAGTGCTCCGAAATCAAACGCTAGGTTGACTCTGTAAAAGCTCCATTATAGCTATGAACACCCAGCTGTACGTTTCCTCCCTCCTCGTACATAGATATACCCTCGGACACTTAGACAAAGGGCAAAAATAAATCATTTTACGCATTTTTCTGTGCTTCCCTGTTATGCCTGTTACCAATCAATGTCAAGAAATATCTTAAATAGCTTACTGTATTGTTAGCACTATAGAATATATATATCATTTTATTTTTCACACATGCTAATGCTTCCAGTATGATGTCTTTTTAAATCCTGCACTTCTTGTCACGCTGTAGATCCACTTCTATTTGACAGTGACTCCTGCACATATATGTCAAGACAAAAATAAATACTGCTGTGATGGCAAACATTTTAAAACTCTTAGGACACTAATACAGTGGCACTTGAAAGACTTTTTAAATACAACAAAAAAGACAATAGTTAAATAGAAACCTGCTTTGACATAGCCATAAAACCTGCACTACATTCGTGAGATCTGTACTTCTGCGAGAGCAGCTCCTCATCTTTGAACACGTCAGATGTAGCACTCCAGCCCTCCACCCATACCCTTAAAAAAGTCCATGTTCCTATTTTAAGCAAGCATCCCCTCCAGCTCTACATAAGCAACACTGTAATTCCCAAACAATTGAGGTAATTATAAAAATGAATATCATTTATTGGGTTTTTTTATTACTATCATGTCTGAACATTTGCTTTCATACAAAAGTCTGATTTTCAGCATTATGCTTTCCAAGGGCATCCCCTCCGCACCAAGGGAGATAAAGATGTGTTAGGAATTGTGCAAGAGTTTTTGTTACCATCTTCAAACCCACAAGAATTCCACAAACAAGATTTTGGTACAGAATCACCACCCGGCATTTTAGAGAAGGGGCATTACACATATCTTCAGTTCCACTTTATTTTTTTGTTTTTTAAATCGCATCTAACCCAATGCAGGGGCGGGGGGGAGAATTTAAAAAAAAGAAAGAAATAAATCATCACATTACTGTATGTTACCCTTCAGCAGTCTTTGGAGGAAATCGGAAACCAGGTTGCTTTTCCCGGCTCCCTCCCTCACTCAAGGCAGCCGGAGCAGCTCCTCTCCCCAGCGGGGCTCAGCCACCCCCAAGGGCAGTCGGCGGGCACCCGCTGCCCCGTCACAGCCGCGGCTTCCTGAGTAACGTTCTGCTGAGGTCCTTCACCTCTTCGGGGCTGCCGACCCTCTCGTAGCCCAGCAGGGCCATGGGCTGGTGGCAATACTCCTCGACCTGCTTGATCTGCTGGTAGCTGAGCGCAGTCCTCCAGGCGCTCAGCGCCTGGGTGGCGTTCCTGGCCGACACCACGAAGGGCTTGGAGGAGTAGCCGGGGCCGCTGGTCATGTTGAGGGCGAACTTCTCCATCTCTGGGCTGACCGCCAGGTTGACGAAGCTGTACACCTGCCGCAGGGTCTTGATGGGCTCGACCACCAGGTCCTCGTAGCGCACAGCCATGTAGTTGCCCTGCAGCCAGTCAGGGGGATGCAGGGCGGTCTGCAGGGTCTTGGCCATGCTGCTGCAGATGACCTCCATGGCACCCAGGGCATGGTAGTCCGAGCCACCCCCCCCCTCCTTCTTTCCGCCCAGCTTGTGGCCGGCATCGAGGAAGGGCATGCGATGGATGCGGGGGTCCCTGCTCCTCACCACCTGCAGGCTCTCCCGGATGAGGCCGTGCCGAGACTTGATGCGGGAGCTGGCAACGGCCCGGGGGTCCCGCACCAGGTGGATGACTTTGAGGTCCAGGGTCGGGTCCCGCATGAGTGGGGCGAGGACGGCCAGGTCAAAGACACGGACGCCCTTGATGACCAGCGTGCGATACTTGTGGCACTCCTCCTGGAAGCGGCTGAGGCGCTGTGGGGGGCACTTCTTGCACACCCGGTCGTCCACCATGCCCACCACCTCCTTGCGGTAGGCCGGGCAGAGGGGCGAGGAGCAGATGACCTTGTTGGTGGACGCCCCGAAGATGCCCAGCGTAGTGAGGTTCTTGCCGGCCCCCGCCGTGCTGTAGAGCTGGAAGACGGAGAGGTCGCAGCGGTACAGGGAGCTCAGCATGTCGCGGGCCGCCCCTTGCAGCGAGACGGCATCCCCGGGGTACAGCTTCTGCCAGACGTGCCACACCGGCTCGTAGAGGAAGAAGACCTCGGGGTTCTGGTTGAAGAGCTCCCCGAAGAAGGACGATCCCGAGCGCCAGGTCGTGAAGACATAGACCAG
>VYZW01043323.1:0-11872 GCA_013401315.1 Balaeniceps rex | reverse complement strand
CCCCGTTGGCGGCCGCCGCCGTCACTCTCGCCGCCGTCCCGCGCCCACCGCAGCGCCCCTCTGGGCCCGGTGCGCCCCGTGGCGGCGGAGGCGGCGGCCCTGAGCCTGCCGCGACCCCGCCGCCTGGCGTCTGTGTGCAGCGCTCCCCCCGCCACGTCCCCTCCCGCCTCTCGGGGGAGCCCGGCCCGCTCGGTAACGGCCAGGCGGCTACGGCACCCGGCCCCGGCCCACCCGGGTCTGAAGCGCCGGTGGGCGACGGGCGCTGTTGAAAGTTGTTCCCTTCTTGTGGTGGGTGTCCGTCAGCCCTGCCCCGGGGGCACCGGTTCCATCAGCAGTCACGCTTCGGACAGCTAAGCTGCGCCGGTAACGGGAAACGGGAAAAACGGGGGGGTGGGGGGCGGACGGACCATAAAAGGCCTGAAATGGCTGAGGTCCCGGCTCCCGCCCCCGGCGTTAACTTGGTATTTGCAGAAACTCGCATTTCTCAAAGGTCCTCTAATAACTTCTCCAAAAACATAAGAAAACAAAACCCAAACTGGATGATCCTGATACAGCTCAGACAGAAGTCTTACCTCTTTTTTAAGTCCATTTTTATGAGCATTAATTACCCGGTCATTTTGCAATCTTCAGGTGCCTGCTTAGCCCCCTCGAGCTTGATGCAGCGGCTCGCAAAGTGCGTGGTGCTGCCTCAGTAGAGCTGCACCAGCACCACTGCTGCAGCCCGCGCCAGGGCCACCGTTTGCTGGCAGCAAGGCCGAGCAGCTGGTTAATTCGTCGTGAAGGCCAGTTTTCCACTCAGGACAAGCAAGGAGAGGGCTGATCCCACCCCACGGCCACGGCTCACTCTCCCAGCCCCGCATTTGCTCAGTGAGAACTGAGAGCAGAGGCTGGCTCTGCCCTGGCCCCAGCTGCAGCCGCGTTCCCATGCCAGACACCCAACGTGGCAGCCAGCTGGCGATGTACCCAGAAACTCATCACTCCAGAGTGGTTATCACATACTGGAAAGACTTTTTCATAACTTCCATGCTTTATAGCCACAGCATTGTATGAAGTGTAACATAAGCGGTGGTGCAGCTCCAGGCAGCATGGGTGCTTTAAAAAGACACACATCCCCAGAACGCACCCGAGAACAGCACTGAGTGAGTCCAGTGTGGACAGCACACTTGTGGGACCACAGACTTGCCAATGGGGGGGGGCAGTGCCAAGTGACCGTCATGTCGAGGCATTTTCTCAGAGGTTCCCCATTTCACCCAAGGGAGATCAGCCTGGGCAGAGGGGCAACTATGAGTTAGAGAAGCATTTGGTGGCTCTCTTCCTTCCATTGCTTCCCTTACCCAGCAGTTCTCAGCCTGGTAGCCTTTCCTATCATCCATAGGATATATACGGCCCACCTCTATAGGGCAGGTGGAAGGTTTGAGCTGCTGGAGGGCTGCACCAGGCTCAGACACAGACCTATCCCTCCACAATGGATGACACTGACAAAAGTTTTTGCTGGAACATTTATTTTCCGAATGGCACGGATCTGACACTACAGCACACACTTTTACGATAAAACACAAATTCATCTGGTATGTGTCTTGTCTGGCAGCACTCTGTTTAAAAAAGGGAACAAAACAGTACAATAGGGTGAAGGAGCTAAATGTGTAAGCAATCCTTATATCCCTTATCAAAAGGATTTCTGTACTCCTCCCAGATTTTCTACAGGGATATTAACAGCCAAGCTGCCCCTACAGAAAAGCTTATAAACCCCTTCCAGCTCCAACGTGAAGGGTAACGGCCATAGCAGGAGGGCTCCACTCTTCCCTGCTCACTCCTCCGAGCCGCAGGGCTTCGCGGGGCTGGGTAGCAGTGCGAGGGGAGCAGGGGGCGAGATGCTGCTGCCACCCACACCCCGCTGTCCTGCGTGAGATGCAGCGATCAAACCTCAGGGGACAAGCCAGGGGAATCATTCCACAAGCTGCCAGTGACTCTGGTAGCAGCATTAAAATGTTACTGTGACTTTTCATATAGAAGTAACTTGTTAATAGCAGAATTAAAACAACCACTAAATATTTTAGAAAAGTCCATATTTCATCAAACAGTGAGGGGAAAGGGGAAGCCATTTTTTACCTACAGCACTTCAGAGGAAGCATTTAAAGCCACATTCTGCAAAAATAATTTGTATCTAGTTGCCAAAATAAATGCAAAGTTTAAACCCGATGAGCTTAAAACAATTGACTTGTAATTTTTGAAACATAGTGTATCATGAAAAAGGATGTATCTCTGAAGCACCTTGCAGCATAAAACTCTTGCAGTTATTTCATTCTTTAGTCCTAATCTTTGAGTTCTTCACGTACAAAAGGACTTCTGCTTATATCCCTTTTATAAAGGTACAGATCAAATATTTATTTGACTTTCCATGCTCACTAAAGATGAAGTGACCTTCACCCAGCTAAAGCAGAAATGTTTCTTTTTAATTTTGGAATGGTTTGTAATAGCATCAATTAGGCTGTATTAAATGATGAATAACAGCAGTACTGAGACACCGTAGTTCATAAAAGAGTATCCCCCATCAATATTGTACTGCAGCACTAATGCAATAATGGACAGAGACTACAGGGAGCAAAACCAATTCATAGCAGTGAAAAATCATTAAAATACCATGAAGTTCAAATTAATCCCTCCTTTCCATTTCACTTGGTTGAAGACAGGTATGAAATTTTGTAAAAAAACCTAGAAAGCCATCTCCAGTTCTTACACAATTTCAAATTTAGCAAGTAACAAATAAAGATAAGCAAACATGAACTGCAAGTATAACATTTGAAATGGCAAAACTAATCAGTAAACCCAAACATTAAAAGCTGTAATTGGATTCTGCACCTTCCCTGCTGTTACACAGCAGCTACGTCTCTCTGAATCAGTGAGCGCACGAGTACTGACAGTAACACTGCCTTCATTACACTGCCCCACCTCTGCCTAGGAAAACATGGGGCCGAGCAGCTCTTTAATTTGACCTACACATTGCAAAATGGAATCTTATTTTTCAAAACTGAAGTTATATATGTATTTATTCTGTGCAGGTGGACTCAAGCACCCATGCAGAACCCAACTGAAATCAATCAGGTTCACTGCAGCTGCAATATTCGATCCTCCCGGTACAAGTTTCGGACCTGGTAGTCAAGTTATCACTTTAAGCAACTCAATATCAATGAATATTTAATAAATTTATATGGAAAAGATATATGCAGCCAACTTTCAATTCACACCAAGTTTGTTTAGTTTGGGTTTTTTTGTTTTTATGTTTTTTAAAAAATCATCTACACATCTGATGCAAAGTATTACACAGACAGCAAAAAACCAGCTCACTCACTCTGCAGATCTGTTGATGAAGCTGAGGAACACTGTTTCGGGCCATGGTCATTGTATACAAAGAACTCTCCTTAAAGGGATTCTGAATTTTTCTTTTTCTTCTGCAGCCTGGGATTTAAAGTATTTGGTGGTCTTTAAGAGTAAGTGTGCAGGCAGGCAAGCGGGCAGCAGTCATCGAGAGCTGTAACAGCGAGTTCTTGGCTGTGCTGCAGGTATCAGCTATTTGGTAAGGCACAGCAGTGTGCGCAACCAGAGCAGTGGACTGTAACAGTAATTTTAATTCCCACAAATAGCTGAAAAGTTCACACACACACAAGTTCAAAAGACAGATTTTAAAAGTGTAAAAGACAGATTTTGTGTACAGAGATTGTACCAATGTATCAGTCATCTATTTCCAAGTGCGAACAAAAATCTTCACCAGGTAGCTAGCAGTTAAGAACTTCTCTTGGTTTTTGCACTGAAGTAAAGAAAAGCTATGTAGACTATCATAGATAAAAAGTAGAAAAGAAAGTGATGGGGCAGGGTTTTGTAACAACAAGCCCAGGGACAAGATCCTCACCAAAGAGGACCCTGATAACTTATCCCACTTGCAGAGCTACCTCCTTGATTTTTACAGCTGCCCCAAGACTTAAAAAGACTACCATGAAATAGAGCCCCAAGCCAGTGAAATACTTAAGTATTTGCTTGGTTTTAATCATTGGCTTAAATACTACTGTAGCCAATTGAAAACTGAAATAAAATCAGCACCGTAGTGAAAAAGTTATTTTATGTCTTTTCAAATAATTTCTAGGGTAAAGTGTTTTGCTTAGTCTCTCGAACCTAGTTCAGAGTGGGCAGAGAGTATCTCAGCAGGGGGTTCAGGCTCTGCATGGTCTTATGGTCTTGCCTATGTGCAAAACCAACAGAATAAAAACTTAAGTGATAAGAGCCAGAGTAAGCGTGTGAAAGAGGAACATTCTGCAGCTGAACAGATACAGCCCTTCTCAAATTTGTTCAGACACTTCAGTGTATATTTTCCACCCTCTATGTTACTTCATGCCAGTCTAATTTAGGCTTATTAGTTTCAATATACTAGATCACTCATGTCAATTAATAAATCTTTCCTTTCCTCAGTAAGGAAAAGTCACCATTAAAAAAAAAAATTAAAAAAAACAAAATTAAAAAAAAAAAATCACTTATTTCTAGGCCAGCTTCACTTTTTAAACATTACATCTTGTTTGCTTTGATGGAGTAGAAAAAAATGTATCTTTTGCTGTGTAGGTAGTTACACACTACAACCCAATCATCCCTCAGATATAAGTAAGGTGGCTGTATTTATCTCAAACTCTGCAGTGAGCAATGTGTAAAGTGAGGGGTAAGTAACTATGATCAAAACTCCCCAATTTAAACTATGAGGGAAAAAAAGCCACCTCATTTTTTGCATTTAATGCTTAAATATTTTATGTTACAGTTTAATATTTTATATTTAGTAATTCAATTTATTGTTTTTACATGTAATATTTAGACAACCCAAATCCTGACTAGCTGAATGATTTCTCCTCCCCCCAAAGTGATACCGCCCCAGCCAGACTTCTCTGAGATTCCCCTGCTAACATCCCTTCGTTTAAGTGATGAGGCTGCGAGAGGTTTGATCCTTACTGGAATGCTGCCTGACTTGATTTTTTTATGCTTTAAGACTTGCTTTTCTTGAGTTCACAAGGATGGAGTGGGCACAAGGTGAAGTTTTTCCTGAAGTCAAGCTTCAGCAAGACTTTATCTTTTAAAACAAATCATTTGGGGATGAAAGATGGAGGTTTATGCTGTTATACACCTGGCATGTGGTAAGTTCTGGGTGTTGATTAAAAACTCCCGTATCTAGCCTAATCTGTTCAGGATAAATATAGATGCCAAATTCCTCAAACACTGCTCAAAAGTGAGATTCTTAAAACTAAAGTGCAAGTTACAGATCGCAAAATGTGAACAAAATTTATACAAAACTGAGTAGCTGCCCAAACTTGGAGATCTATTAATTTGTTTAAGACTAACTGTATTTTGGCATCACCAGTAGAAACAGGTGAGAAAAAAACCGCACAATGGCCTTTAAAATTAGAGATGTTTATATTTTGCACCCTTCCTTTTAGTACTGTGCATAACTTCTAACAGCTTATTCAAAGTCTCATGCAGTAGTAGCAGCTGATTTCCTTCGAAACACACTTATTTCCAATAATGCTGAAGTCTTCAGCAGACATTCAATTAAGTGATGGGTGCAGCAATCTGCCTTCTAAAGTACTCATTTTCTCTTGGATGTTCCTTCTGAACTGTGCATGCTGGAGCTGTGCCGCAGAAGCAACTGGCATGGGCCAAAATTAAACCAGCTAGTCATAAACCAGAAATATATAGCGAAGTGGACAACCTATCTGTAGCAAGCTGTTCCTCTACCCCCCCGTTTCTCCTTTATATTCACCTCCAGTTGCACAGGTGACATTTTCAATAAAGTTAATTTCAATAAATATTTATAAATTCCTGTTTGTGCAGCTGAAGGAATTCTAGAACTTTATGAATGTCCTGAGGACATTGCCATATGGTTAAGTCTCTATTTGACTTTTATGAAAATTAGAAGTCTTTTCTCAGCTGTTGTGCAACAGTTTTATGTTCTAAAGGAAATTAAGAGATTGTACTTTTATAACTGCGTACCTTAAAACAACGGGCAATGTACTGTGTCACATCAAGAACTTCCAAAACCTTTGGCAGGTCACAGGTAAGAGCTACCTCAGCCACACACACTAGGGTATCTCTAAAGTCCCTACAACCAAAACCACGAACCTGGGCTAATTAACATCTTAAATCTTCCACTCCCATGCCCAGGAACCCCTAAATCTCTTCAGCTGGTCGGTCAGTGCACCTCTCCCACTTGTTGGCATCCCCGTACTGGGGGGCCCTGCCCAGGCACCAGTGTCACGCAGGGCATCACCCCACACCTCCTGCTGTGCTGCAGGGTGCTGGGGGCCTCACTTGCCTCTTGCCTCCCCAAGGGCAGCAGGCAGCAGAAGCCACGCGACAACATTCCCTTGGATCTAAGCATTCAGATGATGGAGCAAAATAGCTGGCCCTCATTTGACTACGTTGGACAAATTTAAATCCCAGGGAAGAGAGTCCCCAATCCTTAAAATTCAAATACAGAGCTCAGGACAAGAGAGTGAGAATTCAGTGTTTCTCATGTAACTAACATGCAGCATGCTATAAATGACTGTCTAGGAAAGATCTTGAAATTCATCCATTGCATCTCTTGAAAACTCAGTAACATAAATCATTCACTATTAACGCTTGAAAATCTTCAGGATTTGAGAAAATGGGACTCCATCTGTAACATTATCAAATTTCTACTCCATATCACAGTGAGGAATTCCTACAGGCTGGCATGAAAGATGAGCACCCCCGGTGAAACTTAACTGCCTAGAAATCAGACTTTATTGTAAACTTTTCTTTTTTTAATTATCTAGTATAGTTACCCTCTGTAACAACAGAGGACGAGAATCCACAGCCTCTCAATTCACACAATGGCCAGAATTCAATCCCAGTCTCATGTCTTAAATTTTACAGCCAATTCTTTTCCAGAGTTTGCCCAAGGCAATATTCTCCATTCAGTTAATCAGCAGACAGTTCCTTCCCCATAGTGTAGGGGAGATAAACTAAAATGCCAGGAAAAAATAAGTCACCAGCAACCCAAGAGATGCAGATTTTATGATGAAAATGACAAGTATCAGCTGTAATAAAAATCTCTATACCGTAATAAGTTCAGAAGGTTCATCTCCAGTCTCTGAACTTCTCTGTTTGCAACAGTGCAGTGTTAGCTCTCACAGTATCTAGCAGGGGAAGACATCTGGCTAAATCATTCCTGAAACATCAAAGGTGTACCTTTTTAGCATGGCTAAAAAGATGAAAACTGGTTTCCACCTCCAGTGATGACTTTGGTGATGATCTTGATTGCTGGTAATGATCTTGCTTGCTGGTAATGATCTTGGAAGTTGAATCCTGAGCACAAGCTAATTCCCTGATCCATCTTCCACAAATCCAAATTGCATGCATGAATTCCACCCTCCTCTTCCCACGCCAGCTAAATTTTATACCCAGTCTGTCATACAGAATTAATCTATCCTGCTTGGTTAAATCTTTTCATGAAAGCCTTCTGAGACCTATTACATAGACCTTAAGCTTACCCTTCTCTATGCTCACCTTACCAGTTCTAATGACTGAAGCCTCAGACCTAAGTCCAGCCTCAGAAGCCCAAGAACCAGAATCAGTAAACAGATTCCACACTTGCTTGCAGGCAATCTCTTAACAAGGTCTTGAAGAGTAAAACTGATGGTCTGTATTTAAAGCAAGCAGCTACAGGAAGTTTTCCAGCCCACACAAGAGTAAAAATAAAAATAGAGCAAGCAGGTCCAGGGATATCACAACATACCATGTTTCTTGACTGTGAGCTCTAAGTGAAGATTGTTAGTAGTTGGGATTTGTAATCTCTCCCAAATGAATGCTCTGGGCTCTAACAACATCAAGAGTTCATATTCCAGCCTTTCCAATCTTGTGGGAGCACCTGAGGTCTCTCCCCTCTTTTTGGTCTTTCACAGATCTTACAGAAACCAAATTATCTTGGAGGCATTTCCTCCTCTCAGATTTGACTGAATGGGTTCAAGCATCATTAGAGAAAAGGGGAGATGGAGAGAGGCACAGCCAGTGTAACAGCTCACTGCTGCTAGGAGAGGTGGCCCCAGTTCTGCATTTCCTTCCTTCCATGCCCCTCATCACATAAACCTGCCTACCCTGCGCTCGTCCTACCTTTCCACAAGGGAAGTCATTAAACAAGTGCTAGAGATGGTGGTGGGAAACCGACAGGAGTACGTGACCAGAGCAGAAGCGAGCGGGATGCAGAGTGCAGCATCAATTCAGCCCATCTTATCAAAACATACACTCCAAATGAAAATACTGTGGATGAAGGTGCAAATTACAAGTGAACCATTGCCAAAAATGAGGACCATCCTGCTCACTGTCCACCCCTGTTCCCTGCACTGAGCCGGCTAATTCAACTCACTAAGCCAGCAGAAAGTCAACCAAGTGAAAACAAGCACACAAAAAAAGTGTTTTCCGTTAAAGAATTGAACTGGCTACTCACAGGGCACAAAAGGCAGCAGAGAGGACAGGAAAGTAAGAGAACAGGAGGCACAGGGAAGGCAGGAACAGGACCTGCATCCCGCAGCAGCACCAAGCTGCGACACTGGCCCAGCCATAACACACAACCTCACGCAATGGCGTGACATGGGCTCCATTTCCTTTGCCTGATGCTCCTGCAAATGGCTTTAGCTATTGAAAAGCTGCTCATCATCTCAATATCTGAGCAGCAGTTCCAAGTGGGAGGTTTTCTTTGTTCAAAAGAGGATTACACAAGCAACTACACAGTGAGCAGTCCATGCCTCATTAATGAGTTTCTGAGAAGCAGAGAGGTCACTGTTGACTGTAGGAACAGCAGCAGCAATTACAATTCGACAACACAGGCAGAATCAGCGTCTACCAGCAGAATAGCTGGCAAGGCCAAGAAACTGCCCTTAGCATAACACGCACGAATATTGCTCTTTGCCAGGTTAAAAATAAAACCATTTCTGGATATCGGCAAACTGACAATTTTATTGTCATCATGTCATTTGGAAAATTTTCTGCATAAAATACAAAACCAAAAGCAAGTAAGACAAAAAAGTTCATGTGAAACTACCGTTTCCTCTTTAAATAACCACAAACAGAAAACTTTCCAGCTTATGACAGAGTTACACAGTAAAACATCCCTGCACAAGATTAGACATCAGAAGTGACAAATGGAACAGGCTTACCCATGAAAACTGACTGTGCTGACAGAAGCAGGTGGAGGAAAAAAATAGTACACAATTGTTTAAGACATCCTACATGGGAAAAATACATGTGGACAAAATTACATTAGCATTTTAGTTACAAGAGCGGCTTGCATACTGAGGAGCAGCAGTTACGGCAGCGGCATGAACCAGTGGTATACGTGAAGTCTTGCAATAGCTTATGCATCAACGACAAGAAATTTTCAACTACTACTATGAGCTGTTTTAATAAAGTAACAGTTTATGAACTCAATGGCCTTATTCAGAAGAGTAAACTCTGGGATAATTTTCAGGATTTGACTGCTAATATCAGGTTTGCAATTTGATAAATCTCATGATACTGAACAGTTGATTTTAAAAGAACTGTAAATTCTCATCTAGATTATTCCACTGCTGCTGTCTTCAGCTGTAGATAATTCAATTCTCTTGTTGGACCTTCATAACTGCCCCAAAATCTGGATTTTTCAACAAAGAAAATGCATAGGAAGTAGACCAATCTTTATTAAAAAGGCAGCAATTCAAATATCCTTCAAAACTACCTTTACCTTAATGCAGCCAAATGTATGCGTCCTTATGCAAGTATTCAGTGTAGGCCCCCAAAAGTTGAGAAACTTACCCCAAATTCCTCAAGCGGCTATATGAAAGTACAGCAAGCCAGCAATGTAAAACTGGATACAAAGTTCAGACCTTAATCCATCTGCAGAAATATAACGACGCTTCTAATTTTTATTTATTAAAAGCATTAATTCCACCAAAGGACTGTAAATGCATGTGGAAGAAAAACCCACAAGCAAGCTGCCTAAAAAGTCATCAAAGATGCTCAGATGTGCCATTTTTGGCCAATCTTGCTTTTCTCATCACACGATTCTAGTCTTTAAGTCACATTGCATGAAATCCTTCAAGATACCTTCCTCTTACAGGCACAGTTCAGAGACAGCACTATTTTCTTTTCAACGTGCCAAGAACACACCTCGAACACTGTTTGATCACCAAGAACCTCCTAAGGATAAGACTGGATTTCCCATTTTAGTCCTCCGTAATTCAGATGTCTCAGGCAGCACTCATGCCAGATTGGAAGTCTGATACAATTTTTACACTGTTTCAGCTATAAAATCTGCCTCCGAACTTTATTAACTAAAACCAGTACAAGTTTGAAAGCTATCCCAATGGTGGGGATAACCCTAAGTTCATAACTGAAAAAGCATGGGAGTAGTTTTACATGCAGAAAAACACAATGAATACAATAACCCAGCAACTTCAAAGGGTTCACGTGTGCTTAGGTAGAGCCTGCTATATTAGTACAGAAGGTGATTTGTAAACGCAGAAAGCAGTACGTTCGGTGTCATTGGGACTGCTGAACTCACGTTAGCAACAGTTGTGACTCTAAATACATGCTTTGGAAAACATAATTTGTTACCCTTGTTCATAAGTCCTACATAGTCTTACACTTCAAAACCTCCCAGGGGGAGGCAGGGGGAGAAAACATGCATGGTGCCTAGCGCCCAAGTAATAACCTGACATTGACTTTCAGAAACCAACTCTTCCTCAAATAGTATTACAAAAGCTGTATACAGCTGGCGTGCAGAGAAGCCAAAGGAAGTCGGAGTTTAAAAAAAGCAGTTCAAATATAAACACTTCTGTAATACTGGTAAGGAAAGATTATAATTGTCAGGAGGAGACTCCATGCAACCAAGTAGCTTTTCTCCACCGAGACAGGGCCCACATGCTCAGAGCAGGAGAGTCCAAGTCTTGCGAGACACAGAGGTCAGGACTGCTTCAGAAAAACCAGAGATGAACTTGCAACTCTGTACCTAGGAGGTGTTTGCATAAATATCTGAATGTCCTATAGATCGCTGGGTAGGCTTCACCAAAATGTACTAGCATGACAATCTCTAGTACCTACCTGGGAATATACCATACAGGTTCCATCTCTCATGTGATCCCACATGGAGCTGGGCCTCACCAGCTGCTGTTGCAGGCTGCAGGGGGGTTACTCAGCCGCACTAGAACTCGGCTGTAGCAAGCTACACCCCGTTTCTCTGCTTCAGATAAACCCGAACACTAAAGCATGAATATTTACCTCGGGTATCATCCATAAGGCAGGGCAGGAGAGGGCAGAGAAGCCCCTTACCCACTCGTGCCTCCTCCCCCTCCTGAAGCAAAGGGTCGGACACCTGCTAGCAGGGGGTGTTGGAGGATACAATGGGCTCTCCTCGTCCTGTACAATCGCAAAAACCATTTGGAAACACTGGACCACGCCTCCTCAGGTCAGAGCTTTTTTCCACAAGGATTCATCGCAATGCTACTTTCCAAATCCCAGGATCAATATTTAAATTACCCCTATCCTACATCAACTAGATGATTTTCCACCATTTCACCCAAAAAAACCTGCAGAAACACAAGTCACACAGTAATGGCACACTTCGACTATGCCTTGTCACTGCAACATGACCCAAGGAAAAATAAATTTCACAGGCAGCCTAATTTTCAGTCTTCAACATTAATTTGCAAATTAACGTAAACAAATCTTTTTACAAAAGATTTGTTACCAGATGCTGTCTCACCCACCCTTTCTTTGCAGAAAAGCCAAACTATAAACAAAACTATTTTGTCATGGTTTAGCCCCAGTCGGCAACTAAACACCACGC
>VYZW01043322.1:525-40016 GCA_013401315.1 Balaeniceps rex | reverse complement strand
CTCCACTCAATGAATGTCAAAGTACTTCACACCTATCATGCAAGTGCGCTTGAATCTTCAAAAACTTCTCTGACACCACAAAGTGCTTTTCTTGATATATAGAGACCAAATGCCTTCCTATTTGCTGTCAACTGCCAGCCCTCAACTCTTTGAGGTACCACTAATCCTTCCTCATCTACCTGTTCTATTCAGAGCTTATTTTCAGCCATCCCTCACACAAGCTGATGAGGGCAAAAATAGGTCTATGAACTGCAGAAACTGTGTTCTTCAGAAGCTGTGATCTGTGGGAAGGGTGACGTTTGGCAGAAAGCTAATGTGTTGTATCTTCACAGATACTTAAGGACTGAACAGGTTTGTTCTTCTCTCCTCTGATGAAGAGGTTTTGCAGCATCCATATCGTCCATGCTTATTTGTCCCCATATTACCAGAGAAAAAGGCAGTTTGCACCAGAAAAGGCACCCTGCATCAGATGTTGCAGTAACCCAGTGCCTAGGTGTTGATTTGGACAGGGGAGAAGACAGAGAGGAGGGAGACCATTGAGCCTGTCATCACAAGTGTCATCCAGGGTGTTGAGCAGGATCTATAGTTTTGGGTCCACCTAGAGAGCAGACAGAAACTCAGGAGCAGGATGCACTGGACAGGTGCCAATTGTGGGTGCTCCAGAAGGAGGTCTTCCTGCCAGAGCTGCCAAACCATGCTTCTGGGTAACAATACTGGGCCAGCTGTAGGAAGAAGTGGAGATCAACCTGATCAGCTAATATGCAGTCCCAGATTACAGAGCCACTGTACCCAAGTGCTTTAGATGTCCAGATCTCCTGGGAGTACACGGGAGGCTGCTAGATCTGGAAAACATGGCAATTGCTGGGGATTCTTTCATTCTTACCATCACTGCAAGTGTTGTGTTTGTCCCTTTAGTTAGTTAGTTAGTTAGTTAGACCATACTGGCCAGATTTTTTTAGTCACAATGCAGAACGGCACCAGAATGTCACAGATGTTATTGTCCTAGCCCAGGAAGAAAGCATCAGTTTCTCCTCTGAGTTTTAGTTCAGGAAGGTATTAGTCCTTACTTTGAAACCTGTCATGTTTTCATAGATATACCTCTGTCATACACAAGGGTTTGCAAAACAGTTGGGTGATAGCCTTTCCAATTTATGTACTCACATATGCATTGGCTTCAACACCTTATGGGAATGTAGATTCCCTCAAAGCTCTCTACCCTCCTATCCCCACAACAGAGAAACCCATGGAAAACAAAGTCCTAAGTGACCTTATTTATATCACCCATCTGGTCTGTTGCAGGAAAGAGGGTGTCCTGAAGCTTTGGAATCAGCACTTTGCCTGTTCCTTTCCAGGCAAATATACTGAATGGGGGTTCAGGATTAAATCTCCCATACCCTGTCTAGGGTGCCTCACGCTGAAAACTGTCAAACTCAGTAGGAAGATGGAGGAGGCAGCAGGCACATGGTGCCACTTGAAAATTGCACAGGACCAGAATTAAAGTTTCTATACAGTAATATTTATATAGGTAATGAAGGTGGGGGTACCTGTATTTGTTGATCTGCTGTCATCGTCTTCATGAGACAGGAGAAAAAATAGCGTGATGCCTCCAGGGAGGTTCCCCAAAGAGCCCACACTCAAGAAAGCAAATGTTTGTGAGACGATAGTTCTTCAGAAAGCTTTGAACTACATGTATAGTGGGGACTTTACACTCAGAAGACCAAATTAAGCTTAATCTGAAGTGAAATCTTCCAAACAGCATATGATGGAAATAAAATGAGCCCCAGCATCAACTTTGATCTACCTATAATGATTACAATTAATTTGTTAGCGCTTCAAGAGTCAATCTTCAATTCTGTGCTTCTTTCTACAACCCTCTCTTAGTTTGTCACATCGTTTCTGCATGTTAGCAACAGATATTCCATAACATTCAATGCTAGCAAATATGCAGATTATGTAATTACTGTACCGACATCCAGTATTGCCCTGTTTATACAATATATTAACCCCTTTGGTCAGTGTCACACTGGTAACTTTCTGTTCAGTTAACTTTTCCCTGTGACTTCCAAGTTCTTTTGAGAAACAATGTATGGAGTTTCCCATCATGAATTACAACTTACACATTACTAGATATATGACTGAGGTTTAGTTATACTAGAAACAATTTGCTTGCTTTCCTCATCCAACCCATTGATACAGATCAGTGTACATCAATCACCAACCCTCTTCATCTCTTCAGAAGAATATCCTCTATCACTCAACTAAAAGGCCAAAATGCATTCAGATCAGGAACTCACAAGAAATATTTCCACTAAAGGTCCTGTGTTTACTATTCTACTTTTGAGATGCTATATAGATATAATTTGATAATTTTGATTTTGTATCATAGTTCCTCAGTAAATTACTGAGCATGTTTCTCATGCTTATGAATGTACATACATACACCTTCTTGCTACAGCTACAGATTTACTGACCATTGTATGCATATAAATAATGAACATAACTCACTCCAGTTTCTTGTACAGTGCTTTCAGTGGTCTTTGAATCAGGCTGCTGGTGTTAGAGATTTACTGTAGGAGTTTGTATTTTAATAAGAATTCTGTGAAATTCCCCCAAGCCCAGCTTAGGTCAGTGTTTCCTCTAACAAGTGGTTACAATGAATATGAGCCATCAGTTGTGATATTATATACATATTTCCAATTCTGTAGAACAAAAAAAGAAACAAAAGCTTCAGGATATTGTTGACTTATTTTGTCCAGAGCTAGTTCTGCTCCTGGAAGTTCCCTACAGCTCTTTCCAGGAGGATTACACAAAGATTACCCCATTGGTTGACATAATGTCTACACTTCAAGGAACTGGAGACAGAGAGATGATAAGAGGAAATCATACCTAGATGCATGGTACATGGTTATTTAGCCAGTTGGTATTCTAACCTGTACTGATGCACAATATTTATTTTGTCCAAAGCGCAGAAGTTTGACATTCTACTTGCTGAAATTCAATAGATTTCTGTTGGCTCAGTTATCAGCTTACTTCAGGTCCCTCTGAACTGTAGCTCTGACATTTGGTATATCAGCCACTTCCCTTATACAGTAATATCCACACATTTGCTGAGGGTGAATTCTATGTTATCATCCAGATCAATGATTAAGATATTGAACACTATTGGTCCCAGCATTGACCCTTGAGGTATTCCTTTTGTTACAGGTCACTGATGATGTCAAGCCACTGGTCACTACCCTTTGATTCTGGTGGCTCAGTCAATTTTTACCTGATCATTTATCTCTACTTGTTAAATGAATTTGTCTCATTTTATGAATATATATTGTCATTTATGTAGATCCTGGGGTTACAGCAGATCAATTCTGTGATAACTCCTCACACCCACTGCTTTCTTGTCCTCAGTCACTTCTAAGCATCAATATTCTATTGAAACAACACTGTCAGTGCCTCTGCAATTGAAAGCCCACAAGGGGTTTCATTGTTGAGAGGTCTGGTGGAGAGATTTTTCTTTGGGAGGTAGCATATGTACAAATGAGAGAAAAGATATATTGCCTTTTAAATGCCTTGTGCACTGTACATGTTAAATATATATGAAATGGACAATATCATGATATCCTCAGTAAAACTTACAAATTGAACCATGCAGCCTTGAGTGGAGTGCAACCCCTTTCTCCCCAGGTACCCTCCCTGGCAAATTATCAGACAATGTGAGTTAGATGAAGTTAAAAAAGAATATCTCCTCTTGTTAAATGATGAAAATATGCACCTTCCTTCATGTAATGATACAGTTCTCTAAATCTGCATTCTTTCTCATCTGTGTACTGCTTTTCTTCTTGTATAAAGCACATTCCTTTCATTATCAACACACCGTCCAGCCTTAGGCAGTTATGATTACCATATACCCAAGAAGAAGAAGCTTCACTAATTACCAATACATATGATTTTCTCAGTGTTCATCAAGGGTAAATTGTGATACTATCCTTGAATCTTTATAAGACACATGATACACACTTTATGTTGAGGTATTTATTGGAAGACTGGGTCTCCATGTCAGATATGTGAAAAAGGAGGCAGAAGAAAAGGGAAAAGATATAAACTGAATGGTATACAAAAAGTATAACTGCTGTGGGAAATACATTTTTTGATGAAACAAGAAAGCATTTGTTGTTTTGGAAATTATCAATAAATTTTCATTTTAAAATGGCAGAGTATATGAATGGGGGCACACATTTCTTTCCTTTTTCCTCCACTCCTACTTCCTTCCACTTTTGTACCCTAAAAACTAGGCCTGTCCAGCAGTCCTCAATCCTCAAAAAGGGTCATGTGATATAAAAGCCAAACCTCTGTCTGACACCAGCCGTGCAACTAGTTACTGACATGCAGTACCCATATGCTCCCAAATAAGCCTTTCCCTTTTTCCATCAAGATTGAGGAGAAACTGTGTGGGCTCCCATGGCCTTCACCCTCACACCCAGAGCTGTGAAGCCACTCTTGATATCGTTGACATCTCCCCTCACAGTACCACTGGTACCCACCTGGATGAACAGCAGCAGATAATAGTCCAAGGGCTGGACAAGCCTCAGCACTCTCTCCAAATCACCTGGTATCTGAGCCTATGTCAAGCAACAAGTCTCCTGAGGCAGCAAGTGGGACTGGCAGATGGGAGTCTCCATTCCCCACAGGAAGGAGTCTCTAACTACTACTACCTGATGCTTTCTCTTGATATTGACTTGTATTTCAGGCTTGGCTGGCTCTGATGCCACCCTAAATGGAGACTTCTTCCTCAAGGACAGAAGTGTCATCCATTCCCTCCTTGTCCCTTTCTGCTTGCTTTACTCACAGAAAAAAAAAAAAAATCCAGGAAAAAGATTCTACAAAATGCCTCAGATCAAAGCTCTAGAGAAAAATCAGTCAACTCATGGGGCTGTGGGTTCCTCTTCCTCCAGTTTACCTCTCTGCTCAGCTAAGTAAAACATATGCATACTCAAGCCTTACGTCCTTACAGCTAGACAAAGCTAAACAAATAATGTTTTGGTGTAAAGATTGGTTTTGTAGGTCTTGTAGGTTTTTAGGGTATTTTACCTTTAAACTGAGCAAGCTAAAATATGGAATCATTCTGAAGGACTGGTGAGTTTGCAGAGTTAGTGAATGACTAGTTTCTTCCTCCTTGGAATGAAAGAAGCCAATAATACAAAATAGGTGAGCACCCAACATTCAGCTGAAAAGAGGAAAAAGGCTAAAGCTTTCCACCAGAAATTTTCATGAATGGAAATGGCGTTATGTTAGAAAACAGAAAAAATGCACAGAAACTTAGGAGAAGAGTATATATATGAAGACAACACCTATTTTTGAAATATAAAATAAGGGTTGATAAAATGTTTTAACTTATAGTGTTAAGGTTAACTTCTCTCTCACAAGCCCACCATTTTCTCTTTTTTAAGAAATTTAAGATAGGGTAAAGCAAGGTTGTTGACCATTCCAGTAATACACCCAAATGAGAGGACATTATTTTGTTTTCCACGTTTAAGAATGTTACAGTTACTGCTTAGATTCCATAGAGAGCTAGCATATTCTTAAGTTTTTCTTGCTGAATGTGAATGCATTTGTATACGAGGAGGATCAGGGAATTTCAAAGGTGGTTTACATCTAAGCTTTCTGCCATACTTTTCCTCTAGCTCTTTGTTAAATCCACATTAAATGCAAAGGAAACTACTAGAACAAATAAACCTATCATTTAAAAATTGTTTGGTCATAGCTTCCAGACAAGAGACAACAAAAAACCCAAGTATATGAATCATATGTTGTACCTCAGTTTACAGAAAAAGGTCAAAGATCTAGGAAGTTTGCGCTTTAATAAACAAAACTAATCAGATGGTACACTGTTACAATAACCTGTATACAGGAGAGATTTCAGATAGACTGCCAAGACACAAGAAAAGAAAGAACAGGAAAAAGAAAGATAATGAATGTATCTAAATTAAACTGTGAACATAAAAAGAATGAAAAAAGCAACTGAGAAAAGATCTGAAAAAGAAAAACAAACGTATCCTTTCAAGTATAACTCTGAAATAGAAGGTATAAGAGTGGATAAAATACAAATTTAGAGGCAGAATAGGACAAAAATCAATGTGTTTTGTATAGCAAGAATTCAAAAGATTCAGAGGTTTTCTGCTAATACTGTAATACAATTCAAGCGACCTCTCCAACTGGAGACTGTTAACAAGTGGTGTCCCTCAGGGGTCTGTACTGGGACCAGTGCTGTTTAATATTTTCATCAATGACATAGACAACGAGATCGAATGCACCTTCAGCAAGTTTGCGGATGATACCAAGCTGAGTGGTGCAGTTCACACGCCTGAGGGACGGGATGCCATCCAAAGGGACCTGGACAGGCTGGAGAGGTGGGCCTGTGTGAACCTCATGAAGTCCAACAAGGCCAAGTGCAAGGTCCTGCACCTGGGTCGGGGCAACCCCCGCTATCAATACAGGCTGGGGGATGAGGGGATTGAGAGCAGCCCTACGGAGAAGGACTTGGGGGTTCTGGTGGAAGAAAAGCTGGACATGAGCCAGCAGTGTGCGCTTGCAGCCTAGAAGGCCAACCATCTCCTGGGCTGCATCAAAAGAAGTGTGGCCAGCAGGTGGAGGGAGGTGATTCTGCCCCTCTACTCATCTCTGGTGAGACCCCACCTGGAGTACTGCATCCAGCTCTGGAGCCCTCAGCACAAGAAGGACATGGAGCTGTTGGAGCGGGTCCAGAGGAGGGCCACGAAAATGATCCGAGGGCTGGAGCATCTCTCCTACGAGGACAGGCTGAGAGAGTTGGGGTTGTTCAGCCTGGAGAAGAAAAGGCTGCGGGGAGACCTTATTGCAGCTTTTCAGTACTTAAAGGGGGCCTATAGGAAAGATGGGGACAGTCTTTTTAGCAAGGCCTGTTGTGACAGGACAAGGGGTAATGGTTTTAAACTAAAGGAGGGGAGATTTAGGCTAGATATAAGGAAGAAATTTTTTACAATGAGGGTGATGAAGCAGTGGAACAGGTTGCCCAGAGAGGTAGTGGAGGCCCCATCCCTGGAAACATTCAAGGTCAGGTTGGACGGGGCTCTGAGCAACCTGATCTAGTTGTTGATGTCCCTGCTTCTTGCAGGAGGGTTGGACTAGGTGACCTCTAAAGGTCCCTTCCAACCCAAAGCATTCTGTGATCCCATGCAAAATAGGCTTTGGATCAGATTCTATTCTATTCTATGATTTCAGAATTACTGAGATTGTTGTTTCACTCTTGTATTTTGCAAGTTTTACTTTTTCAGGTTTGTGTTTGAATATTAAGTATTTATAGGTGGACGTTTAGGTGGTTTTTTTCGTATTACTTCAGAGTTTATACTTGAGAATTTTTATGTGCCTGCTGGCAGTGAAATCACACTTTTCTCAACAGAGAAAAGCTTTTTAGGGGGACATATTAAACTTGGTGCAGGTATGTAGATTTTCAGGGAAAAAAATAGCTGATCTGGATTTTTTTTCCCTGGATGATTTTTTTTTCTAATCTTAGCCTCTCCAACACAGAAGGTTTTGAACTCATGCATAGACAGAAAATGAAGTACTGGGGTTCTTTGCAGAAATCCCAGGTAAATTAGAGTTATCAAGGGCAGGAAATATTTTTGTTCTTTGGGGCTAATCTCATTCTGGCAATAGCAATGTTGGGAAGAAATTTTTCACTAGAACTCCTTTATAATTACTGCTTTTACATATTATTTTGCAAGAAGTGGTGTACCTCACCATGTCATGTCCTGTACTGAGGTTCTGGACAAAAACATGTAAAAAAAAAGTTAATTTGGTAGTTTAACTTTTATTCGTCCTTTTCCAATGTCTGCAGGACACTACAGACTTCTCAAAATGTACTTAAGTATTTTATCTTTAACACCTAATTCAGCCAATAAAAAAGCTACTTTACTATTTCTTTTTACTTCCAGAACACTATGTCTGGTGCTTTGGATTAAAGATTAATAAAAGAAAACTGCAGTTCTTCTACAATTTGACCTTTATTCTGAAGTAAAATACTTTCCTACATGTTAAGCTGAGCAATTCCATTTTCATTTGAGCTCACTCTTGTCCTTTAACACTTACGACTGGTTCTGAAGTTTGTGTACTGGTGAACCCCAGAATTAACTTTACCTAGTTCTTCATCCATATTCTAACCAGCCTGGCATCAGGAAAAAGACAGTGTGTGGAAAGATGTATTCAAACCTGCTACTCTTCCTGTTCCTGACTTAAGAAGCAAATTTAGTGTTCCTTGCTACTGGAACTTTTATCCTGTCTTTAATTTCTTAGGAATCATAAGGCATACAGAAAGACTGTCTCTACAAGAGTTTGATAATGAGCTACTAATAAAAGAAAGTTTATTCAGAAAAAAATCAACACAACTTTGAGACTTCCATAGTAAATATTACTAGCACTAACATTAAGCCAAAGAAATAATGATTAACTGCTGTCAAAGACAAAAATATTATTCATATTTTTAAGTACTGCATATTGTTAAAAATGAGACAGAGAAATTTAACATTAAAACGAGTCAATTTTTTCCTACATCATCCCTCTTTAATATATGTTGATAAGTATTCTCTGTTCAAACTGGCAAACTAACTTGCAGACCATGCAAACACCCAGTACTTCATAAACAAGCAAGTTTTTACAAGACCAGGGCTCAAGGAAAGACAGAGTGTGAGAAGGATACGTCTTTTTCTCAAGCACACAAAACCCTTCTAATTCCCAACTGAAAAGGCTCTTCATAGCATTGAAAATTATAATGACTGGCTTGTGAAACTAATGACAGACTTTAAAACAGGTTTGTTCGAGGTTAATGAATTTAAATTCCCATATCCAAAACCTTCCTGGTAGTAAAATACTCCCACTTTGGACCATTATTGGTATGATATTTTTAAACGTTCGTCTCAACACAAAATGTTGCATTATACATTTCCAAAGAATACATATTTTTCTGTAATATGTAATATACAAAGAGCAGTTTCCTCTGCAGCAGCCTGCAGGCAAACTTTCAAGGTTTAAAAAGCAGCCTCTAGAGAAGCTTAAAAAGATGACAAAGTCAATTAAGTTGTAAGAAATCCTTTATTTTTATGAAGAGGGAATATATTAGGAATTTTATTATCCGTCAGTGCTGTAGCACACGTTTCCCCTTTGCAATTTAGAAATCCTGACTTCTGTTGCAAATTAACAACTACAGTTCAAACAACTGAGATGCTCCTTAGAGGAACACTATACAGGGTTTTCAGTCTCTGTTGAAAAAAGAAATGTATCTTAATTTAGAGGCTGAAGCTTACTCCAAACTGTTTTATTACTTAGACCTTGATAAATATCTTAGAAAAAAATTTTATTATTACCATGAAGCAAGACATTTCAGACAACGCATAAAATTACCTACTGAACTCAGAGTAGGCTGCATCTTTGAAACAATCAATTCAAAATGCGATACCGAGTGTTACAGTGATAAATGAAGCAGTCAGAGACTGTTGCTAGCACATTTTACTGAATGACAAAGCACAAGAAACCTTCCACAGATGTTGAAATTATGAGGGAGCAAAGCAGGTGCTTAAATCCTATTTACTAAAAATAGAAACAATCTCAAGTTACAAAAGGAGCCCACATTTCTTATGTCAAGCTCAACCTGTCCTGTGCAGTGTTTAGTACTCCACTGTTTTATGATGAGCCTAATACTCCACATTTTCATCCATAATAATGCCTCTGCTCTAGATTTTACAGGTAAGGTAAAAATTCAGGCTACATTAAATAAGTCTTGTTAAAGTCCTGTTGAAAAATTAAGCATTATATTAAAATATATTTAATACGCCTACCACAATATTAAGTTTGCCATTCTATTAACACTCCCACTAATTTTTCTCTGCTATTTGAGATAAACATTAATAGTATCTGGGGATAAAACATTTTGCCAGTTTTGAAATTTTAAAACAAGATAAAGTAAACTTTTAAATATAAACTGGAGAGACATTATAGTCACATGACATTAATAATGAAATTGTATTTATCTGTTAGTGGTATATCAAATTTGCTTTCACTGTGCTACGGGTTCCCTCAGGGATGCTCTGCATCCTTTATTAAAAGCTCTTTTTTCTCTCTTTCTTACTTAAAATCACACTTCCAACAATTCAAGAAGACCTTTTCTTGTAGCTTCCGTCTATTTAAACAAAAGAGCACCATGAGCTCTACATCTCTGGGAGATAAAGATCAGGACCATAATTTTTTGAGATGTTTGGGCTGCTAATATGTCATGCTTTGTCACTTATCCAGTCCAGCCTACCCACACTGCAAATACATGTATTAATAACAGCTGTTATCATACTTTCATCTTGATTTAATTGCATAGGATATTTTATATATATTTTTCTATATACATTTTTATAAACAATTCCTTAGTACTGACAATATTTGTTAATCTGCTTTTTGAATCTTACCCATTTTGGATCTTTTTGGCCTGATCATATGCAGCAGTAGTAACATCACAGAAAGTTATGAACAAAGAAACTGCCACTAAATGGTTATGAACTTCCTTATTCAACAGATGAATGAGTGATACTAGTCCTGGGATTGTCTTAATTGATTTTTTCTCTTAATCAAGGTATTTTCTGTGGAATTCTTGTCACTTTTAGTTCTGCTGCACTTTTGGGAGGCTAGATTAAGGGAGGACATTTTATAACTTGCCTTCCATATAAAATGCTCTTCTTAATTTTACAGCTTTGGATAAAACATTTGCTGCTCTTGATAAATAACTTGGGCTGGGGACAAATATTTTGGCAGAAACTGTTATTGCCTTTGTAAAGCAAAACCCCTGAGAACCAAATGATAAGGAGGAAACTGCTTTGCAGGAATTTATCTTTATGTGGACATTTAGTGCACCCGCTTACAGAATGTTTCGTGTTTAAATAGCTGAGAAGACAAATAGCTTCAAGCCTAGAAAGAGGAAACACGTTAAGAGAGAAAGATTTAAATCTGGCTAATGCTCTTGATATAGTTAAAAGAATTAAAGAAGTCACTAAAGATGCAAAATCAGTACCTACTGTACAATCCAATGAGGTTTCACAGACAGTACCAACTATAGGACAGACACATAGAAGGAGAATAATAATTTGTTTTACAATTTAGGGCATTTTTTAAAAATTTCTATGTATTCCTTTGCTGAAAAAAATATTTTCTAAGAGCCTGCAACTGTTTTAATGCTGAATTACAGTACCATAAAAGTGATCAAAAATTAGACTTACGAGATACTTGACTATTTAGTTAATTTATGATTGATAAGAATATGCCAATCTTTTGTGTACTGAGATTAATGTATATGATACATGGAGCATGCATAAAACAGTGGGAAGATTTATTTCTGAATTAAGCTGGCAAGTACTATTGAAGCGGTAAACATAAGAACATGAAAATGTTGTTATGCTTTAATAATTAAATACATACATACTTACATTTCTTATTTTTAGCTTTAAAAATATATTAACTGTTTTATAAGAAGTAAACCTACTAAGCCAGAAATTAATTCGACTTGCTAAGAAATAAGATAAACTCAGTGAATAGTTTCAGCTGACCCCCTGCAAAAATCAGGGGTCATATTTTGAAAATATCAAAATATTTTACTTTCTCCATAAAATGACTCCATTTGGAAATGCCATTATGTTTTATTTTCACATCCTGAAAATGAATCTTTTTATATTTTTACTTTATTCTTTACAGAAATGAACCTAAATAAAACAAACAAACAAAAACACAGGAAGAAAAAAAATTAAGCTAAATAACTTCTGAACAATATGAAATATTTTCTTCTAAAGTAAATAAAGCTTTTTAAGTTTATAGAATATACAATTGTTAAAAATCAATTCATTAAGGCTAAAATGCAGAAGAGCATGGTTTGTGTTGAACTGAAGCAACTAAGAGATTATATTGTAATATATTTTTTGTTAACAAGTTCTTAGAATTATCTTGACTTGGACTATGATCAATAACCCCTTATACTCCGCACAATAGCTGATCATAAGATTGGAAAGGTTCATCATGGTCATCAAAGCAATTATCACTGGTGGAAACAGAAAATATATAAACTTCTTAAAAGATCTTTGCTTACTTATTATTTCATCAATAAACAAAAAAATAAGAGGGGATATACATAATTTAACTTTAACCAAGATTCAGCAGGTATTCTTATTTGGTTTTATAATCTTTTTTTATTGTCTCTTCAACTGCAACATGAAAACACACACTCAAATTCCCACAGGCCAATTGCTGCTTTGACAACACAAGGGCAGTAGCCACAGTCTGTAGAGGCCAAACACCAGTTTGTTCTCAAACTTCTTCAAGAATTCCCTCCTTACTCATGGAATAAATCCTCCTTTCTTGTGAATCCCTCCTCCTACTCTTCTACTGAAAATTTTCCACCATCCCCTCCCTCATGAAGCAGACCTCTCTCCTGTCCTTAGACTGGAGGCAGAGTCTTGTTTGTCTTGCCCTCCCTTTTTGAAGTTAATGGCTCAAGCAAACCAACACCCAAACCAGAAGTGTACAGTTTTCATGTAACAGAACTACTGGACAGTCTTCAAAAAGGTCTATCAGACTAACTGCTCAGAAGCAGTTACAGTCTCTATAAAGCTCCTGAAAGTGTCTAGGTCTCATTATCTAGATTTACGTGTCAGGAACTTCCAGTGATTGAGGACTTGGGCTTCATGCCCAGGAAGCTTAAGGAAATAGTGACTAAACTAAAAAGATACTGACACCTCTGCTGGAGCTAGAATTCTTATAAGATCATTTATTGCTGATGAAAGGTTATCTAATTTTCCACCCTTTTTATCAAACATACATACTTACAATTTAGCATATTTTACACTTAAATATAACTAAAGAAATATGCAAGTGATATAGTTCCCTCTTCTTAAATGGGGGCTAACTTTTATAACATTAACACTATGCTATCTAAGTGTTAATCTTCATTAGTTGCTATGTGTATGTGGTGGGTTGACTCTGGCTGAATGCCAGGTGCCCACCAAAGCCACTATATCACTCCCCTCCTCAGCTGGACAGGGCAGAGAAAATATAACAAAAAGCTCATGGGTCGAAGAAGAGATCACTCAGCAATTACCATCATAGGCAAAACAGACTCAACTTGGGGAAATTAGTGTAATTTATTACCAGCCAAATCAGAGTAAGATAATGAGAAATAAAACCAAATCTTAAAACACCTTCTCCCCACCTTTGCCTTCTTCCTGGGCTCAACTTCACTCCCAAGCAGCGCAGGGGGATGGGGAATAGGGGTTGCAGTCAGTTCATCACACATTGTCTCTACCACTCCTTCCTCCTCAAGGGGAGGACTCCTCACACTCTTCCCCTGCTCCAGCATGGGGTCCCTCCCATGGGAGACAGTCCCCCAATCTGTGCAGTCCTTCAAGAGCAGAGTGCTCTGGCATGGGCTTCTCACAGGGTCGCAGCTGCCTTCGGGCACATCCACAGGCTCTGGTGTGGGGTCCTCCACAGGCTGCAGGTGAATATCTGCTCCACTGTGGACCTCCACAGGCTGCAGGGGGACAATCTGTGTCACTATGGTCTTCACCATGGGCTGCAGGGGAATCTCTGCTCCAGTGCTTGGAGCACCTCCTCCCCCTCCTTCTTCACTGACCTTGGTGTCTGCAGAGTTGTTTCTGTCATGGTTTAACCCCAGCCAGCAACTAAGCACCATGCAGCCTGTTGCTCACCCTCCCCACCCCGGTGGGATGGGGGAGAGAACTGGAAGGGTAAAAGTAAGAAAACTCATGGGTTGAGATAAGAACAGTTTAATAATTGAAATATAATATATAATAATTAATAATAATAATAATAATAATAATAATAATAATGTGAAAAGGAAAACAATAAGAAGAGGAACAAAACCCAGGAAAAACAAGTGATGCAATCATTCACCACCTGCTGACCAACACCCAGCCAGTCCCCGAACAGTGATCGCTGCCCCGCGGCCAGCTCCCCCCAGTTTATATACTGAGCGTGACTTCGTATGATATGGAATACCCCTTTGGCCAGTTTAGATCAACTGTCTTGATTGTGCCCCCTCCCAGCTCCTTGTGCACCTGGCAGAGCTGAAGGGAGGCTGAAAGAGTCCTTGACTAGTGTAAGCACTACTTAGCAACAATTAAAACATCAGTGTGTTATCAGCATTATTCTCATACTAAATCCAAAACACAGCACTATGCCAGCTACTAGAAAGAAAATTAACTCTATCCCAGCTGAAACCAGGACACTGTCACATATTTTCAATCCTCTCTCCAGCTGCAGTTTGTGTCCTGTTGGTTTTTTTTTCCTCCTTCTTAAATACGTTATCCCAGAGGCGCTACCACTGTCGCTGATGGGCTCGGCCTTGGCCAGCAGTGGGTCTGTCTTGGAGACAGCTGGCATTGGCTCTATGGGACATAGGGGAAGCTTCTAGCAGCTTCTCTCAGAAGCCACCCCTGTAGCCCCTCCACTACCAAAACCTTGCCATGCAAACCCAATACAGTGCACATGGCCAAAACATGATAGATGTTATCAGAACACATGTCTTTGGCAAGGCAACAAAGCCACCCTAATAACAGGTTGATCTGTGCTAGTTCTGTATTAAAATTTTGCATACCAATGGTAATTTCATTTCAACAAGCTAATAACATCCCCCTAAAAATCCCATCTAGCAGCAGAAAAAAACCTCTCAGAAAACACAAGTTTAAGATTTTACATTGCAGAAGAGTAACAGGGAAGTCTCTGTATTAGTTCACAATAACACATAGGTCTGGTTTAGCATAAATAGATCTATGTCAAAGTTTTGGTGGTATAATAACAAGTTTGAGAAGCATTTGGCACTGGTTACTAATTACTGAGAGGAAGGAATCTCACTGTTGCTTTTTTTTGAAGGACCGTATGTAGTATTTCCTAGTTAAAAAATATCTTTACATTTAATAAAATAATGTGAAAGATTGATACTCCATAAGAAAGTATTATCTTACTACATATCACTATCTGAAATGTTTTACTCAGAAAGTTTCACCAAAAGCCATATTTGGTTTTGACTAAGATAAGTACATGTATTTTCCAGAAAAAAAACAAACCCCCTTAGATTCTATGTATTTGACTGGTAAATTCATGTCTTCTGTCACTCTCTTTTCTCACTTCTTTTCCACTTCTCCTTTTGCTGAAACAGAACTGACCTAGAAGTATATTGATTCCTCACACCTCAGCAAAGAGGAATGTAGAACCTATCAGCTTTGGCAGTGATCTTAGTGCTGCAAGTTTTTCTCATGAGAAGTTCCACAGCTTCCAGCCATAAGAAACGGAAAGTTTCTTGTCTTTTTTTTTTTTTTCTTGTTTTTATATATATCAGTTCCAATCTATGGCCAGAAATATCAAACTGCCAAGTAATGCAACTTTCTTGCACTAAAATGCTTCCATGTAATGCAAATATTTTCTCATAATGAAACTAGACCTCAGAAATCTGTGTGAGTACTACCAAATAAAAAAAAAAGGTAAGCTAATGTAACTGTAAGAAATTGCTTTGGGTTCTTTTACAAGGTTCTTTCCTTGTTAGAAGTTGAATATAATCACCTAAGTGGAGCAACATAATTTGAATATTTAGATATTTAGTTAACATTACTTTGATTTTCTTTTTTTAAGGGAAAAATTTCACAGTACTTCAATTTTGTTTAGTAGCAGTGTTGTTGATTTTAGTTTCTTAAAAATACATGCTCCTTATGCTATTGAAATTTTCTGTGTCCCTGACATCATTCCTTCTCTTTTCCTGTATTTTTAATGATACTAAATTCTGAGACTTGATACGTAAATAGCAAACAAAGCACATTAAGAAAGTAAAGTGACTGCCATTATGTACAGCTAGCCTCAATGATCAAACAAAGCTGCTTCTCTTCTCTGATCTTCTTCCTCTGTCCGCTCTAACTGTATCATTATGACCAGTTCCTTATCTTTTTTATAGTTTGTTTATTTGCTTTTTTTCCCCTCAGATAAGTAGCAGCAAGCTCTACTAGGACTAGAATAATGATGTTCTGTAAAAAAATATAAACCCTGTGATTCCAACAGCTCAGGCATTAATAATATGTGTCAAAATTAACCTGGTCCAGATATCTATCCTTATTTTCAGTGAGATAAATTAGGATGGGTAAGATGTAACAATAAAGTTCAAAATCTTGTGCAAGAATCACATAATCCATCTGAGAAAGAGTATAGGGTAAAAAATGGGAACTCTGGGAAACAAGACAACAACAAAAAATTTCCTTCTCATTATTTTCAAAGCTATACATTAATTAGGCACTTTATAACAGTTAAATATAAACTGCTTTAACTGTTTAGGTAAACTTCCATTAAGCAATGATGCATAAAACTTTTGCAAATAATCAGGCCATTTGACTGTATAATTACCATATTTGTACATCCAGTGACAAAGATCATATACTTAATCCATCTAAAAAAGCTGTATGAGATATTTTGTTTTGCTTTTTAAAATGTCTGTTATGTGGGACATTGAATGCAGAGCATTCAAACAGGAGGGGACAGAGGGGACATCTTCACTCCTGCAGGATCCTTTTTTTTTTTTAAATTGTTTGCTTGACAAGACACACTACCACAAAGACAGCCTAAGAAGAGTTGTTTTGGACCTAATTCTCTGATGTTATATTTTGGCACTGCCACTGCACTTCAAAAAGGCAAGTTTACTCCAGCAAAAGCCCATTAAATGAACAAAGAGATTCCTAGTTATTTTGGTATGGTTTAGATCAGGTCCATGAAAGGTTATAGCTGTAAGTGATTTTGCACCCCCATTCCGTCTGTGATTTGCTGTTAGCAGTAGCTATTCATGCAGAGCTATAAATTTACATATCATTTTTTAAAAAATAGAGCAATATATTTTTGCTGTGGATGTAAGAGATGCTCTAGATTCCATTTATTCCATTAACTAATTGAATGGAGTTTCCTTAAACAGCATCTGTAAAACCTCCGTTTCTTCCATTTTCTACAACACAGTCCTGTTTTCCTTTTCCCCTCCCCAGGACCAGATTACCCTTCATCAATATAACAAAAGTGTACTTTGCATGCCAAATAACCTTGCAGCTGAATAGGTCAAACGGCCATGGAGACACCACCTGACGCTTTTTTATAGACTTATTCAGTACAGAAGGTTGCAGCTACTTTTTGGGTGAATTGAACCCTAAGGGCTCAGTAAGAATTTGTACCTTAACTTCTCCTTGAAAGGAGGTGGAGATGGTGGGGGAAGCAATTTTAATCTGTGCAGGACTATTCTGGGGAAAAAAAGAGACCCTTAGAGATGATTATTTATACAGTATTAATTACCCAATTTGAAACCTTTTTTATACTTCTATCTGATAACATTAAGCAGGGATTCAAATGTTTGTTTCAAAAACTTCTCTGAACTTAGTTTGCTTCAGGCATTCCTTTTCTATGGTTTAACTGCCCTTCCTGAACTATGAGTACCTTGTGAACTTGATAATTTAAATATATTTAAAGAGACCTTAATAATTCTTTCTGCACTAAGTTCCAAGTTTTCAACAGTTTCTTCACCTACCAGTTTTATGCAGTTGTAAGATGTGCATTGCTGTGAAATTCAATATTTAAGAAAGTAAGAATCAAAACAAATTATCAATGAACTACAACCTGGCAATGGCAAGAAAAAGATATTGTGACTTCTATTGCTGGCTAAGAATTGTCTAAACACACTGTCCCTCACCTCACTCAAACCTGTTCATTTGCCTCATCCGTTTATAAAGTGCTATATCCTAGATGGTAAGCCCTTGGGGAAGAATTACCATTTATACCAGGTTTCCTAAATAGTCTGCAATCATTTCTCACTAAGTATCTCTAGGAGACATCTAATATATTATATTATTGCATGTTTTATGAACATGAAAGAAACCTCAGACTATTATGTTTCTGCCACTCCTTTCCCCCTCAATATTAACTCAGAGGTCATAGAATCATAGAATGGTCAGAATCATAGAATCATAGAATCATAGATGAAGTCAGTCGTATTGTGAACACCAGACAACAAAGGGAGGGAAGAAGAGCTGCAGGGCGTTAGGTCTCACATGTTCTAGGATTTACAGAACTATTCATTCAATGTTCACATATGTTAGTACTAAGAGCCCTGAAACCTAGCTGTGACACTTAGTATAAATGTCATATATGAGTAGCCTCAATACATATGGACAAAAAAATTATTTTAGACAATTTATCTGTAAGATGGTAAAACTTGGGAATCCTTGGAGATGACTGGGACACAGACTGACAATAAAATGAGCATGCAAAGGACAAGCTGCTGTTTGCCCTGGAGGTCTCTGAATCTGCATGGATTAAGAACATACAATATGTGAGAAATGTTAGGAAGAAGAGAGCTTCAGGGAGGAAGCATATCAGAATATCTTAGATTAGATATTTAATTTTTACAAGGTTAAATCTTGGAGAGAAGTCACTGTGTGACGTGCTCAGACCACGCTGACAAGGCTCACCTACTTCCCTGTTTTTGCCATAATGAAGAGATGTCAAAAAGCGACCAGGAATCCTCAAATCTCACAGCTTTTGGTCCGCAAGCACATCTCTCCAAAATAGATGTGACTCGGAAATCTAAAATTCTCATAAATGTCCATAAAACAAAGTCATCATATTCACTGGTATACTAGAAAGCCTTAAAAGCATTCAGTACTTCTTTTATAATGAAGCTTTTACATATGAAGAGTAATTTAACTGTCTTCATAGCACTTCTCCCTCCCAAAACAATGACAGGAAGAACACATTAGATATACTTCTACAATATTCTTCCTTTAGCAGAAATCACTAAGAGCTGCAGCTGTTTAACATCTCCAAAGAACAGCTTCTTAAAGTACACAGAGTTACCATAAATGAAAGATAATGTAAGGATTGGAAAGTGCTAAAAGATGAAAAAATAAAGAAGTTTCCTGGTTAAAAAAAAAAAAAAGAAAAAGAAAAAAGTCACAGAAAAATAATATGCTAAAGAGTGAAAAGTTTTTTGTTTTTAAAATGGGAGAATAACATCTAAAGCAGTCAGAAAACTGAGAGGTCCTTTTCAGAGCAATGATTTTGAAGGAGGACCTGCCAGATAGGTTGCTATAATTTCACATATGAAGCTCATTGAATGCTCTTAAAAGAGAGTAAATTTTCCAAGACCAGAGAACAACAAGAAATTCTCTATCTTCTTTTCCTCACTACCTGCAACCATCCATACATATCCACCAAAGGAGTCTTTTTAACTTTGTATTCACCCTAATGGCCAAGCAGGATTATTAAACTTAAAGTTTGGAAAATAAACTAAATAGGCTTTCAAAAAATCAAAAGGCTCACTAAAAATGTAAGACTTTTTATATATGAAATTTTAGACAAATGAATTTTTGCATTTCTTTTTTATATTGACAAATTTGAAACTTTTCTCAACTTTTCTAAGTTTCCTCAAGATATTTCTTTAAAACATTATCAAAGCAGTTGCAACTTCAAAACAGTAAATAGCACAAGAAGGTCCACAGTCTCTTATGTATCTCAATTGCACCTAAATTCTCATGGCTTATGAATCACTAAACAACCACTTGTTCTTACAGTGACATTCAGTTGGACCCCTTGCCACACACAGAGACACACACGCATGCACACGTTCCCTATACTGTTACAAAATCTCTGCACTAGCTCTCATATTATATAAATAATTAACTGCTATTATGATGCAGTAAAAAGATATTAACATGCATGTTCAAACCTTATTTTCATTACAACACATATTGTTTAAAAAAACTAGTTACACTTAGATTATAAAGCCCATGTTTAATTACTGTGCTGCATAAACAGGTGCAGTATAAAAGAAGCCAATGACCTGCTGCCCTTTCTCTGTTTCTCTTTCTTTGTTTTTTGTATATGTTTACTTTGATTTTTGTATGTTTTGACTTTCTCAACTCCTCTATTCTCAGCTTTTGACAAGCCAAATGCCCTAAAACATCTTCTTTCTACAGTATGCTAAATTAACGTATTTCACTTGCTTTGCAATCATTCACTGTTAAAATTAAAAAATATATTTTTGGCTTTCTGTAAGTATTTAGAAGTTTTCTATTTCTTTCAGTATTATTTACTAGGAGAAAAATGTTGCCTAAAATCAGTTCTGAGAGTTTCATAATTTTACTACTATATTCAAAGGTCTACCGAGCTTTACATTCACAGCATTCTCATTATACAATGACTTTTACAATGTCAACAAGTCCTTTCTCATGCAGATTGGAAAACCAACCATTAGCATGATGAATTGGACAGGTTTCAACTTACTGTATGACCCTCCATTGCAATGTTGTGAAGGTACAAACTGTAAAATGTACAAACAGAAACCCTGAAGTGTATCAGGAGATGTATTCTAGAACGTTACTGTGAAGGCATAGCCATAATACATCCTCCAAAATACAATGTACCATATAGTCACTCATATTCCTGAAAGAGTCACTTAAATTCATATTAAGTCTTATGGGAACTAATGCAGAAAAGGGCTATGAGGATTACCAGGAGAATGGAAAGGAGATTCACTGGCTTGGCTTGTACGACCAAACAAAATAAAGGCTTAAAGAGTGGCTGGGTTTATTTTTTGTAAATTCCAAACAGAGAAGATAAAAACTCTGGAGAGCTAAAAAACAATGAACTGAAAGGTACTGGCAGAAGAACCTGCACATGCAAAGAGGCATAGATAATTTTACGTTTTTTGAGAAGATGGATAGAAAAAATACTTTCAGCTTTTTTTTTCTCCTTTAACAAACGATGCATTAAAGGAAAACAGTTTCACTATGCATCCAAGTGTTTACATATATATATTAATTTTTAATCAGTTGGATTACTTTAAAAAAAACCCCACATTTCCATTCACACCGATAAATCACACAACGTAACAAGCACACAATGGCAGAAACATAACAGCGCAACCCGGACTTCAAAATGGCAATTCTTGATATTAACCAAACTCACAACTACTTTCTCAATCAAGGCTTTCTATTTGTTTCCTTAGACCTTAGATCAACACCAGAATGACATCAGTTAATATATCAACATCAATTAAAATGAGCCTTTTGATGAGCTAGCTAAATTTACCATGTCCAAAGATGTCCTGAAAGAAATTGGTTTTGTATTAAATAATCCTATCAACCTGTACTTAAACACTCACAGACAAGTGATGAGTCCCTGTATTTTTAAAGATATAAAATAAACTTTTCTAACTGTCTAACCGGTAGTATATTATAAAAATTATTGGTTACTAAAATTAATTAAGATATTACAATGCAATAAAATGATAGCATTTCATTATTTGTTCATGTCAAATCCCTATGTGGAAAATGGTGGTTTATCCATGTGGTACTGCTATGATACCAAAAGTTAATTCTTTTCACAGTTTATTAAAATAACATTAATTAATCTTGTTTCCATAACCAGAACCTTGCTTATAAGCATACCAAAATATATATCCAGTGCAACTGAGGAAGGAAAGACAGTAAACTTTTTTAACTCTGATGTCTGTTTCCTTCACTCTGGTCCAGCATTTGAATTCCAAATGTACCTCTTCATAAATTCAGAATTCAAAATCTAAAATCAGAATCCAAATCAGCCAGTTATTACATGACAAATGTGCAAAATTACAAATATAATTTATAATACAATTTAATATAAACAAAGAAATTCAGTTTCTTAAAGATAACAGACACAAACCCATTAGTTTTTATTTTTCCCTTTTTTCTTTTTTTAACTGGTAAGGATCACCTTCCAAAACACAAAAATTTAAAATTCAAGGGTCCGTTTTTATGCATGCAAAAGTATGCAATGTTTACCTTCATTGAAATTTTTGACCCTGTGAAAACACAGAATTATAATCTTCTTTTTTGGAAAGTTTTGTTATCATTTTATTGTGCTGGTGACTTTAAATGAGGTTTAAATTGCACCCAAAAGAAAAATATAGTAAAAAAGAGTTCAGGAAGAATAGGTGTCAAAGAAAGAATTTCTATATAATTTACTATCTCTTAGGAAGAAACAACTAAATTTAGAAAAGACTAGAACATTTTTTAAGTTAAAAAATAACTTTTTTAAAGTTTGCTAAGCCTTATCAAAACTGTCTAGAGGCTTTGAAGGAAGGAAAGCACTTTGAAATGACAGCTTCCTCTTCTTACTTAGCAAGGGGTCTGAATCTGAAGTATTATTATTCTTTGTTTTGTTTTGTTTTGTTATGAGTCTTCAGAAGAAAACTGCAGCAGATTCAAGCTTTAATGAACACAATCTCATACCAAAGGACTCTTGCCCATCAAATCTTTCTTCAGAAAAACAAAGGTCTAAGTTGTAGCTCACTTACCAGCCCTGAACACACACTTTAGCAAATGAAAGAACAGAGGATGGTTTTAGAGACCAGTATCTTAACACAATCACTCTTTAGTGGGAAAGTAGAAAACAAGACTTGTATAAAAAATAATGAATAATGGGTCAATTTAACTTTATTATTGGTAGAAAGCATATCAGAAATGTCTGCTGTAGTAGCTCAAAATGGATTTGAAAGATTGCCTGGTGAAGCTGAAGGCTGGAGTCAGGAGAAAAAGCAATAGTGTTATAGGTCACCATAGAGCATATTTTGGCAACTTATTTTTGAAACTGAATTGGATACATAGTTTCAAATAAGACAGACAATCAGATGAAACTATGCTAAGGCACACGGAAAATAAGGAGGTGATTGCTGACAGACAACGTGGCTTCACTAAGGGCAAATTGTGCCTGACAAATTTGGTGGCCTTCTACAATGAGGTTACAGCGTTGGTGGGTAAGGGAAGAGCAAGTGATGTCATCTACCTGAACTTGTGCAAACCATTTGACACTGTCCCACATGACATCCTTGTCTCTGAATTGGAGAGACATGGATTTGATAGATGGACCACTTGGTGGATAAGGAATTGGCTGGATGGTTGCACTCAAAAAGTTGCGGTCAATGGCTCGATGTCCAGGTGGAGACCAGTGATGAGCGGCGTTCCTCAGAGGTCGGTATTGGGACCAGTGCTGTTTAACATCTTTGTCGGCAATGTGGACAGTGGGATTGTGTGCACCCTCAGGAATTTTGCAGATGACACCAAGCTCTGTGGTGTGGTCAACATGCTGGAGGGAAGGGATGCCATCCAGAGGGACCTTGACAGGCTTGAGAAGTGGGCCCGTGAGAACCTCATGAAGTTCAACAAGTCCAAATGCAAGGTTGCTATGATCTGATTTGGATGAGAGGAAGGCCCCCTTGCATTCTAACTGACCTCAGACGAGTCTGGGAGGCTAAGGGCAGCTAGACCAACCTCTCATTTCAAGTTCGATCCCTTCGAGCGAGATTAAGACACAAACGAGGTCAGATGTCGTGAGTCCACCCATTTATTAAACCACTCATGAAAAGAGAAACAGTGATAGGAAAGAAAGGAAGGAAGGAAAGGTGGAAGATAAAGCAGGCGTTCGGGATAGGAAAACGCAACTAGTCACCACCATGGATCCGCGGCGTCCCGGGGGTCCTTGCTTCTGGGGTCTTTGGTGGTGGGGGGTCTCCCTGGTGGGGGATCACCGTGGTGGTGGATCACCAACAGGGTCTTTGGTGGTGGTGTCAGAAGTGGGATCTTCCCCAACAGGGTCTGGGGCGGTGGTCTTTTATAGGATGCGTGCCTAAGGCAACAATTCCAGCTTGCGCAACCCAGGGCGATGGCACGTCTCTGAGCCTCTCCCATATCCAGTTATCTATATCAAATGGGAGGCTCCTGGTGATTGTCCTTGGATTGTGTGAGCAGATATGTTGCACAATCTCCTGAAAGATTCTGTTATCACCTTGTCGGCAAGCTTTGAGACAAATGTTCAGCTGTTTCGTCCCTCACAAAGGTCCTGCACATGGGTCAGGGCAATCCCAAGCACAAATACAGGCTGGGCTGAGAATGGATTGAGAGCAGCCCTGCGGAGAAGGACTTGGGGGTGTTGGTTGATGAGAAGCTCAACATGACCTGGCAATGTATGCTTGCAGCCCAGAAAGTCAACTGTATCCTGGGCTGCATCAAAAGAAGAATGGCCAGCAGGTTGAGGGAGGTGATTCTGCCCCTCTGCTCTGGTGAGACCTCACCTGGATTACTGCATCCAGCTCTGGAGCCCTCAGCACAAGAAGGACATGGAGCTGTTGGAGCGGGTCCAGAAGAGTGCCACAAAGATGATCAGAGGGCTGGAGCACCTCTCCTATGGAGACAAGCTGAGAGACTTGGGGTTGTTCAGCCTGGAGAAGAGAAGGCTGTGGGGAGACCTTACTGAGGCCTTCCAATACCTGAAGGGGGCCTACAAGAAAGCCAGAGAGGAACTTTTTACAAGGGCATGTAGTGATAGGACAAGGCGTGATGTCTTTAAACTGAAAGAGGGTAGATTTAGACTAGATATAAGGAAGAAATTCTTCACTATGAGGGTGGTGAGGCACTGGAACAGGTTGCCCAGAGCAGCTGTGGATGCCCTATCCCTGGACATGTTCAAGGTCAGGTTGGATGGGACTTCGAGCAACCTTGTCTAGTGGAAGGTGTCCCTGCCCATGGCAGGGAGGTTGGAGCTAGATGATCTTTAAGGTCCCTTCCAACCCAAACCATTCTGTGATTCTATGATTCTCTGAATAATTCACTCTATAAATTTAATAAAGTACAGTCCCTGCTCAACACAGGGTTAAGCAAAAATGAAGCTTTAAATTAAATAAATGAATAATACACTTAAAGGTTCTGATGAAATTCATACATTTTCCACGCTACGGAAACTCCACACTGCTGGGCTTTTCTGTATCATATATGCAGCATGAAGACTAAAGTCATACATTCAAACCAATTTCTGCAATATAAGAAACATATAAATCACTAGAATCCTGGTGCCTCTGATCTGACACAGACCCACTTTTTATTTTCTCTTTTGATCTAGCTATATAGTTTATATAGGTTTTTTACATCTCTCATCTTAAAGGTTGGAGTGCGGTAATAAAATAGTGATAAATACATTATATCTGATGGTCTAGGAACATTTGAAACATGCCAAGGTCAGTACATCTTAAACCATCTTAAAATAAATAATGTTAAATTAATCTAGCACTAGGAACGAGAACAAGTCTTAAAGCCTCACAAAATCAGAGATGAAGAGGAAATAACCAGGATCAGCAAAACTGTTTTTTTAATTACCTATTGATTTTCTTGGTTTGAGATGTCTCCAAAGGCTAAAGTTCACCCACTTCTACATAATATAAATACATTGGCCATAAAACTGAGTAGCATTTTTTTGTGAGCATGGGGACAGATAAAATGATTTAATAGGTCACTTAGGCTTTGACTTTGATCATATCTGAAAAATTTAGAGAGCATTGCAGAATTATTTTGACTGTTACTTTGCCTGAGAGAAGTGTGATACCTAAACTATTTTAATCAAAGTTATTTTATAATTTGAGATTGACTATGACATTGTTCTTGATTCTATTTTGTCCTCCTCCCTCAAAGCATGTTGCTCAAATTGATCCATTTGAATTAGATACATTTCTCCACTAAAGACTGAGATATACCTTAAGAAAGTCATCAATGGTAGCTAGAAAGTACAATGGGTAAAGCACTGTGAAAATTTATTTCATTAAAAAGGACATTTTATTATGTTGATGATTTTATTATATACTTCTAACAGTTAAACAGTCCCATATAATCTTCCAAAGAAATAATAAGAAAAACCAAAAAAACCTGAGCTGCTAACCCCTCCTAAAAATTACAAAATTATAACTTATTATCACAGACGCCACTGCTGGTTAAATGATATTTTAATTGATAATGCAAAATTGGAGAAATACCTGTGAAGTAAGATAACCTTATTAAAGTTACATAATTGTGTTAATGTTAAGGACAGGGTTCAGAGTGGCAGCCTCGACATTGAGTCATACTTAGGCAGCTTTCTAAAAGAACAGATCTTTGTGGGTTTTTTCAGATCTCTTTTAATTCTGGACACTTATGACTAAAATGAACATAATTTTTTTTTCTCTGTTTTTCTATCAGAAAGCTTGACAAAATTGTTAAATTTTGTAAGAAGGTGTTGATTTTCTTGAATCTTCTGACAGAAACCAGGCAGATTTCCCGGGATAAGGTTTCTTGCCAGCAAGCCTATCTCTTTGGCAATCTGAAAATGTCAACTATCTGCCATAAAACTGGATACCTCATCACCTAGGAGGTTTATCTTTAGGCAGGATACTCCATGGAGAGAGGGTTTCTTGTCAGGATATTCAGGGCATCTAAATCCTCCAGCTGAGTTGGCAGAAAGCTTTGCATTTCTGATATTCTGGCAGCATCTGCTTGAGTAAGACTTCTTTGGACATAGACTCATTCAGCTTTGCAATGGTAGTTGGGAAGCTGAGACTTCAGATCTCCAGCAGAAATTTTATTTCCAAGTTAAAAACCAAAAGAAATCAGTTGGTTTAAATTATTTAAAAAAAATTGTTACAGTGTGAGTATTTAACGGAGAAGTTGATTTCTGAATCCTCAGTCATAAAATTTCTGGTGTTACCAAGTGTTAAAAGGGACAACACAAATAATAAAAAACCCTGAATTAAATCATCACAATGAAATTGTGTTTTCTCTTAGAAATTTTGAACTTCCCTCACTCCTTTCCCATCTACACATATAACTGATTTTTCAACATATTTTCAGCCCATTTCTAAATATTTCCTGTTTGTGTTAGCAAGATCAGAAAGCAGATTTCAGCTGGTCATGTGTATAATGACATGAATAGAAGAATTCAACACGCTCATTATCTTTCAGCATGGAAAGAACTCTGGGTTTAATTTTTGGCCTTTTCTGGTATTATAATTAGAGCTGATCAACTTTTATCTTTTTTCATATTTTCCTGAAGAAAGTGCTGTGTTTCAAAAATAAGAATTCTTCATAACTAGACTTTTTTTAATTAAAAAAAAACCAGAAAAATAGTAGACTAAAATATCTTGGGTTTTGAAAATGTTTCCAAAATATATTTTATAATACAAATACTTACAAAATGTCAATGTTTTCTAAAAAAAAAAAAATAAAGATGTTTGACAAATTTTTCAAACTATTTTCTTTTCTTTTTCCTCAGAAGAGATTTTAAATTTTATTTAACTCTAAGAGCAAAAGATGGCATACATTTGTGGGTTGTGGTTTTTTGTTTTTCTCATTAGTAAATTCAACATTGCTTTAAAATTGGTGGGAGAATAAAGTTACAGAAACAAAACTTTTTAAGTTGTTATCTTACCAAGAAGCAATACTTCTTTTATCTTTGGAGAACCTATTTTTATTATTCATAGAAGGATTAGTGACAAAGAGTTTCCTTGTATTTTCTTGTTCTATACCGTGTTTATGTCCTGATTATGATGATGTCTGGAAGCAAAATATCCAGTCTTACAAGTTTGATATCTTCTAACATCAGGGTCTCCCTATGAGGTTTTAAAATTAAAGTAGACATTTGAGCTGTGATTTCAGGTGATCTCCTTTTCTGTTTCCCTATTATTACTGTATTTTGATTACAGAAAAGTTCTGTGAAGCTTCAGCCTGATAAACATAGCTGTTACTGGGACTCAGGAGGAGGAACAGAGGAGTGAGATAGAAGGCAATACAGTCCTGGCTCAGTTGAATTGGTGGATGAAAAACTGGACATTATCCAACTGTATCCTGGGCTGCATCAAAAGAAGTGTGGCCAGCAGGTCCACCTGATCTAGTTGAAGATATCCCTGCTCATTGCAGGGGGGTTGGACCGGATGAGCTTTAAAGGTCTTTTCCAACCCGAACTATTCTATGGTTCTATGATTCTATGTATTTCTCCTCCTCACCCTCACATGCAGCCCAAGCATGTAGCTGGACCCCTGAATAGAGCTGAGAATGGAGGATGAGGAACCAATGGCAATTAAGCTCTTTCCAAAGAGTTAATAAGACAGTGATTTATATAATGCAATACCAGTATCCTCAAAGACTTCCTAAAATTGTTTCTACAGAGAACTCTAGAAGCTTTGTAACTGCATAAACAGAGCATGGTGCTGTTGGGCGGCTCATGCTCTTCTGGGATCTAGCTGGTGTCCCTGTGTAGCATTTGACTCTTCTATGTAGACCTATCAGCTCATTCATAAGTAATCTGGATATTTCTACATGGGCTTGCACTAGAAATCTGGTTACTAGATTCTTACTGGGATCAAGGTCATGTGCCTTAGTGCCTGAGCATATACAAAGGCAGGAAGATACTGACCCAAAGAAATTTAAGGTAAAGAATTCAATGAAGCATGGGCAACTGAAAAGGAGTTCAGCTTGCTTTCAGTTTGCATAATTTTCACTTTCACTCTTTTTTTATTTAATCAGTAACTGAAACATAAGAGAAATATCTTATTTATGACATCTATTTGCAATCAGTTCATATTTTGAAACATAAATGCCTTATTATTGGGAAGCAGAGGTGGGGGAGAGGTAACATACATTCACTAGTGTTTATCCTTTTTTGCCTGGAAAAGAGGGTGAAATTTGTTTGTATGGCATTTAATTAAGAACAATCTTTGTTTTCTTTTAACATTTCATATGAAAATACATTTCTTTTTCTCCTTGTTTAAAATTAAAAAGTGTCAGCAGTTCCACAGTCTTATAATTTATCGCTTTGACATTAAAAAATGTATATCTGTATGTAATATCTGACAAATTATGTAAGGATTGTACTTTCATAAGTCTTAGTGGAACTATCCAATTATTCTGATGCATGTGCTACAAAGAAAATATATTTTGGTGCATTTTATGAGAGTCAAAGACATGTCACTGAAACAGTAGTGACAGGATACTGAATATTCCAGCNGGGGGGGTGTAAAAAAGTGGAAATAAATTTAAAAAGGAGAAGCCTAGAATGCTAACCTTGAATCATTTGTAAAACTTTTCCAGTATAGAGCCAAATGCACTGCGAATGCTTGATAGTTGTGGCTGGGAAATAAAATAGCCCATGAAGAGTTTGAGATCTGTCAGAATCTATAGGATGCATTTTATGAGTAGGCATATGAAGCTCTTTATTGTAGACACATTGTTGCCACACTTGAAACATAATTAATCTTGGTGCCCAAGGTATTTTTGCTCTCTATTACATCTTGGACTGGGAATTTGCTATTTTGGCCAACAGTATAAATTGAGTCCTGATGGGAATATAACCTTCAAATAGCAGTTATGAGTCAGTTGTGCAATCCATCTATTTCCATTCTTCCTATCTGCTCTACATACCCATGAAAGCACAAAGAGGTAAATCCAGTGAAGACAGTTTCTCTTCTCTCAATCCATAGCAATGTTTGTAGTGATTCTAATAAGGAACACATCCATCTGTAAAAGACAGAAACATAATTTGGTATTTCATACCCTTTGGTATATCCTTGGCCTAATAGACTGGAAAATCTTACTTCTTTACAGTTGACTGAGGCGAGAGGGAAAAGAAAAAAAATCTCCACCTAAATTTTGAAGAAATAAAATATAATTCTGCTACCATTTTCTTTCCTTTTCTAAGGACAGCTGCTTTGTCACACTTATTGTCTCACCAATAAGTTTCTGATGTTCTGCCCTTGCAGTATGTCAACATTTAGAGTAGAATAGTTATGCGCTTAACCATACCTACTTCATATGATGGCATTATTTTGTCTCTTTTCTCCTCTTCTATTTTTAAACACAAAATATTGCACTAAAAATCCAGAAAACAGAAGCAGAAAATATGATTGTGAAATTATGGGTTTGTAATTAAGAAGAGAAGGAAAAGGTGAAGTATAGTCTAGGATTTGTATAGTTGAAGTAAAATAAATAGTGGAAAATTGTATCTCCACTGTTCATATTAAGGTTGAGACATGTGGTCTTGGCTTCCAGTAGCTGGTGGAGTGGAGAAATGATGTAGATTGTATCAATAGCTGGAGTGACAATTCATTGCTTTGTTTCTGGTTTTTTTTGTCAGGTGTCTAAACTGTAAATTATCTTTGTATTTTTCAGAACAGACCTTTGTGTTTTAGCTATTTATTAGGATTTAACTGGTTTTTATGTATTTACCACCCTCCAAGACACAGTCAATACCCCTAGGATTTTCTCCCCTCAAGGAAAAAGAGAGAAATGGAAGAATTAGGGGAATACTGAGGGGAAAAAAGAAAAAGAAAATATAATCTGATCAGCTAAAACCTGTTGAGAGTATTAAAAAATATGGGTTTAAATACTACGTGAGAGTAATGTATTTTAATGTATTTTATATGTGTATTAAATACACGCACATTTATGTTTTCAATTAGCATAATCTTTTAAATAAAAGCAACAATTATTGCAGGCAAATAAACATGAGTCCTGACAAAAGAAATAATTATTTTACAATAAAGATAGGTATAGGTTAACCTTTTGAGTACAGTTATGAAGTACAGATATTATACAAAAAGGAAAAGTAAACAATATATTTCAAAGTAAGATTATTACACTAGACATACTGTTAAGTTTCTAAACTATCACGATATGGAAATTTCCTTCTGAAATCCTCTCATTTATACAAGACAAGAAATTGCAATCCTGCATTACAGTTACAGCAACACACATTTCTCTGAAGGTTTATAAAATTTTTATTACCTGAAAAATTGTTTTGCAATAGACTTACAATTCTTTTCCTTTACTGTATGCTGCCACTTAATAAGCCTCTAGAGAAGTACAAATCTCAGCACCAGTAACTACTCTTTCCCTTTCTTCCTGAAGCTATCATATTGTAAAAAAAGCTGTACAATTAGATTAAGTATTTAAAGAGCATAAAAAGTTCTTAAGTTCAGTTGATAGTTCTAATATTTTTCTTGCTTACTTAAACTTAATTTCAAAAGCCAAATATATTAACCTACTTTAAAGTATTCAGAAATTATCTACAGAAAGTATCCTGAAAACATTAACTAAGTGCTAATTTTATCTTTTTAGTCCATACTCCTTATATAAAATAAGGAATGTAATTCCAAATTATTTCACTGTTCAGTATTTTGTCAAGGCAAGAGGGACAATAGTCCTTAAGTTATAAGTAACAAAAGTATCAACCTTTTTAATGCCTTATCTAATTATTGATGAAATTTAAGGATTGAACAAAATGTATTTTACTGTTAAATGTTAGTATTGATATTATTACTGTTATTATCATACCAATTATGATGCTTCAGTTACATGGCAACACAAACATATCCTTTTTTTGGCCATTCAGATATATATCAAAAAGGGCATACCTTCCTGTTTGCACCTGTCCTTTTCCTCCTAGAGCTTTTTTTTTTTTTAATAAAAATGTCTTCTTCATAACTAAGCATGATTTATTCTTTCATTTGAAGATATATTGCAAGAAAAGCAGAATTCAAATAGTGTACTCTCATATGTTTAGGTACCTCAAACCTCCATCTTAATATTTCTTTACAACTGTTTTGAAGCCTTTATCATCCTAGTCCCTAATTCCTGCCTCTGGAAAGTGTCTTTTTTTGTATCTGAATGCTTGCATGCGTTCATATCAACTCTCAGCAAGATTTTTGGAACAGTTCTTGTATCTGTCTCTTGCTCATTCAGCCTCTTCTAACCAACAGAATTATATGATTTGGTATCTGATTTCTATCTTGGTTATTATTAGCCAGAATAAAGACAGGGAGGGTATGTTCTTATATAAACAGACTCCTAATAGCTTCCTTTATGAATAAGTCATACATTGTTTGACATTCCCACCCAATCACTTTAAAATTACTTTGGCTTAGATTAAGTAGGAAAAGATCACACTGGTAATATAACTTAGACACAAAATTTATTAGAAGTACAGTACAAAATGTATTTTTCTGAAAGCTGAGCAGAAGTTAATATTCTGTTACACAAAATGGTGTGCAGGTATACATGGCAACAGAATGTCTCTGTCACAAAAAGCTTTAAAATTAATAAACCTTTACTACCTAAATAATTATAAACAAATAAATTGATCTGTCTAGAGAGTCTAATCTAAGGCCTGGATTTTCCCAACCTCAATTGCTATGAACACTCTCCAGTTATGCATAAAACTGCACTGAAGCCAGTAATAAGTAAGGAATAGAACACATGAGATAAGGAGATACTATTTTTTTTTGAGGCCTTCTGATAGTCATCAAAGGGAGAAGATTGTCATCTTAAAAAAAATCTGATAAAAAGCTTTTAAACTGCCCACATAATACCACACTATCTGCCCACTCCTTTCAATATCTGACCATTTATATCATATAAACCAAATCATATCAAAATGCACAAAACCAATTCATTTTTACAGAATGTCAGAAACTATAATAAAACTTAATGTTGAAGAAGCATGAAGAAAAGCAAGTGCTAAAGAAGGTCCTATAAAAGATAATATGCTCTGTTACTTGCATAATATTCCTGGGATCACTGGTGCTCCATTGGAGTAACAGAAGAACCAAAAATGCTTAAAAAATAAAATCGTTCTAATGATAATTTTTATTTCTGGTGTTACTATTACTAGAATGTGGCAGTATTCAGCATTTAATGCCCCCCTTCCCCCCCCCGAAAAAAAAAAAAACAAAACAAATCCACCAACAAAAGAAGTTACATGAAAGAAACAAGGAATAATAAAAAAATGAAAAAGGAGGGCAGAGGAAAAAAGATCAAATCTTTAGAAAGATACTAAGATTTTGCAACATACTTAGTTTTCATGGCACTTACCAACAAGGTTAGGCAAATAAATACACATTTGACTAAGTACTTGTATTGGGTTTCCGTGGCAAGGTTTTGGTAGTGGTGGGGCTACAGGGGTGGCTTCTGTGAGAAGCTGCTAGAAGCTTCCCCTATGTCCAACAGAGCCAATGCCAGTTGGCTCCAAGATGGACCTGCCGCTGGCTAAGGCTGAGCCCATCAGCAGCAGTGGTAGCGCCTCTGGGATAACATAATTAAGGGAGAAAAAATCTACTGCACAACAACAGCACAACAACAGCAGCTGGAGGGAGGAGTGAGAATATGTGAGAGAAACAACTCTGCAGACACCAAGGTCAGTGAAGAAGGAGGGGAAGGAGGTGCTCCAGGTGCCGGAGCAGAGATTCCCCTGCAGATTGTGGTGAAGACCATGGCGAGGCAGGTTGACCCCCTGCAGCCCATGGAGATTAACAGTGGAGCAGGTATCCACCCGCAGCCCATGGAGGACCCCACACCAAAGCAGGTGCATATGCCCTGAAGGAAGCTGTGACCCTATGGAGAGCCTGCACTGGTGCTGGCTCCTGGCAGGAACTGTGGCCCATGGAGAGGAGCCCACACTGGAGCAGGTTTGCAGGTAGGAACTGTGCTTCCACTGGGGACCAATGCTGGAGCAGTTTCTTCCTGAAGTACTGCACCTTGTGGAAAGGACCTATGCTGGAGCAGTTCGTGAAGAACTGCAACCTGCAGGAAGGACCCACATTGGAGCAGTTTGTGAAGGACTGTCTCCCATGGGTGGGACCCCCTGTTGGAACAGGGGAAGAGCATAACGAGGAAGGAGCAGCAGAGACAAAGTGTAGACAAAGACTGCAACCCCCACCCCCTATCCCTTGCACCACTGCAAGGGAGGAGGTAGAGAAGTTGTGAGTGAAGCTGAGCCTGGGAAGATGGGAGGGGTGGGGGAGAGAGAAGATGGTTTTAGGTTGTTCTTATTTCTCATTAACCTGTTCTCGTATTAATTTGCAATATACTAAATTAACTTTCCCCCCTGTCTGTTTTGCCAGTGACAGTAATTTGTGAGTGATGTCCCTGTCCTTATCTCGACCCGCGAACCTTTTGCTATATTTTTTCTCCCCTGTCCAGCTGAGGAGGGTAGTGATAGAATGGCTTTGCTGGGCACCTGGCATCCAGCCAGGGTCAACGTACCACAGTATTGTAAGACACATGCTCATCTTGTTAACTTCTTTTTTTCCTGTTTGAAAATTTGTATAAATTGAAAGACACTAAATTTAGTATATATAAGGTTGGAGTAGTAATTGACTATGAAAGTCTGATGAAAAGTTGTGGGTGCTGGGAAATTTGAGAAAAACTAAAAAGTGGTGAAATACACAGGAATCAGAAAAATACATCCAGACATAAAGAGCGAGACAAGAAAAGGCACTGATCTAAATCTTCAGAAATAGTGATCTAGTTGCCTAAAATCTTTGCATATCCCTCTTGAAGTATTGTGAAGGTAAACAGTCTTGAGGTGGTTTGTCAAATGTACCTGAATGTAAAGAGTTTGTTAAGATATCTCATAGTGAGCTATTACAGTGACTATTCAGGTCTGAACACAGAAGACACAGATTTTTAACTGTCTCTGGCATTGACACACCATGACATGACAGTCACGTATTGTATTAGTCAGAATCCATTTATCTTTTCACAGTTAAGAGTTGTTGAACTAAGAATAAAATTTTGGTGTTAGCCATTTTGTAAAATTAAAAAAGCCTCAGAAAAAGCATTTGAGGCAAACATATACAGTAAAAAGAGAAAAAGAACATCATTGAAATATCTCTGTATCTCTCTAGTTTGCAAAGACTATGCTTCTGATATTATTATTCAAGTCTCTAAAATCTTATCTTCTAGGAGGTTAGACAGAGAAAACAACAGACATAAGCATATGACTATCAGGCTTACAGATTTGAAACACAGTTTATGCAATGACTCAGTACTGAATAGTCCTTATTTTAGACAGCCTTTTGTTGTCCAACTCAATGTACCAGAAGTGTGCCTTAGGACTGTGTTGAACCTTGATATAAGAAGGGGGGGGGGGGAAAGAACACCTGATCATTTACAATAATCAAAACATATTTTCTCAAGAATGAAAGATTCTGAGAAAAAGATTGCCTGTCAAAAAAAATGGGCTTTGGAAGCCCAGAGACACTGTTTAACGGAGCAGTATTTTTCCCGGTGACTGCTCATTGCCCCTTGGCATGGACTATTCAGATGTAGAGAAAGGATGCCTGAATTTTAAGATGATACTGAGCTTTGCAGCCTTTTAAATTCACCATTAGTCATTGAACTGACACCAAGTATATCAATGCAGGCAATTTATTCTGATATAAAACTGGTTGGAGAGTTTCTTTTTAAAAGAACTATGACTTGTAGCAGAGTTAAATGTTCAAGTGGGAAGTATGTATGCCTAAGAAAAGGAAGGATCTAATATTTACTCTCAGTGATCTGTAAAGAATAAGTCATAGTTCTTATAATTTGTGTGCGTCTTCTGAACTAACATCAACATAAAGATTCCAAAGAAAGAGACTTTGGAGCATATGTATATATTTTTCTTTTTTTTTTTTTTGTTCTATATACAGACTTTCAAAGAAAAGCCAGAAAATGTAACCTGATAGAAGCGGTGAAGTAGCAGAAAAAAATCTGTTTATTGATTAGACCAATGGTAAAGAATTCAGGAGTCTCCATTCTGTTCTTGACTTTATCACTAATTTAGTTGGGGTCTTAGAGTGATTTTCTTTAACTCAGTGCACCTCTATGCCTACGTCTGTAAATTCTGGAATAAGTAGAAAAGATTGTACAAGGTTATGAAAGCTGGACTAAATGTTAATGGAGTCAGTCTGCTTCTAAATAAAGTGACGTAGGTACGGAGGACATAATGCACCTTAATTCTGTTGTGATAGTACTGTATTTTGATACTGAACCAGTATGAAGTGGAAGATTGAGTTTTATAAATATTTGATCTAAAAATCCAGCATAGAATCTTGTTTTTGTTTGTTTTTCATACTGTTGATTTGATTTTTTGCATATTTTTTTCCACCATTGTATAGGAAAATGGTGTCCATATTTAAGTTTTCAAGTGTGAAACATTACATAAATCATGACAAATTTACAAAATTTTGCTGCATGCTTTGCAGAAAAGGCATTTAATAAAAAAAATAATTATTTTTCCCAGGAAATTTACATTTGTTAGGATAAAAATTCTATTGTGCTAAACAAGAATTGCACCTGATTTTGAGTTTATGAACGATAACATAAATAGGATAAATCTTGTTTAAATCGGTGTAACTTGGATCTGAGCTAAACCAATTGATGTTCCAATTCTCTTATTAAAGATTTTTCCCTTATATTTATAAGTAAACCAGGAAAAAATCCTAAATGCATTTTGTTTACAGTAATTTCACCTTTTTTTTCAATTTATGATTTACAGCATAACATCTACAGTGTCTATACTGTATCTTATAAATATTTATTATTAATGCAATTTTGTTACTTGGGAAACCTAGAATTATCATCAATTCAATCTGCTAAGGCCACACAAATAAAATAAATAAGGTTATTGATGTTTGTTTTACTTGAATAAAAAAATTAATTCAAAATTAACCCTTGTGACTTTCTAAAATTAAAAAAAAAAATACACACAACACTTTAAATTCCAAATTGCAGATTGTTTGTCCACAAACTTAATATTGTCTTTGCAGTCTGTATCACTTCATTTGCAAAGATCCCTTTATTAGTCCAAATTTGAAGCACATTCAGTACAAGTCAACAATACTGACTAAAAAATAAGTTCTTATTTTCTAAGTTCTTTGGAACAAGGTAGGGGAGTCATGCTTGTAACTTCTTTTCCTTTTCAATAAATGACCCCAGCTGACCAGGCATTGTATGTAGCATATATTTGCATGTAAATAACTCTACATGTTAAAAAGAGCATCACTAAAGGATCCCAAGTATCCAGCTTCACTGTTGCTTAAAATAGTTGGTGAAATTGTATTTTCTTGCCTGTGTTTGTGTAACACAACTCCTGTCACTAAGTTCTAGCCACTTAAGTTGTTAGGAAAATATCCTCCAGTAGTTCTGTGTACACTGCTACAATTTTCAAAGGTACTCTTCATTAACCCGCCTCAGGATCTCAAGTGCTTATCTACCTTTCTATACAGAAGTGACACCTACTAAGTCTCCCCTTCCAGACTTTGCTCCTTTGCAATGATTATCCAGTCAGTCACAATGATCATCTCAACAAGTCTGAGTTAGTCTTGCACCTAAATCTTGGCCAATTGTAGGATTAAATTCCAGCAAATCAAGTTTCACCAAACAACAGAGTTATTTATTTGGAACAAAGGTAAACCATAAAAGATGCATTTGAATTTACTAACAACAGATATCTACTTCTGCCTTATGAAATGGTAACTCATTTTTCACATGAAAAGTGTTAAAAAATCTGGAAAAAAAAATTTCTCTAACTTATGTTTTGTTTGGTCATTGATGCAAAAGTTTCAGTTTTCAGAAGACACCTCACTCTGTAGGTCAAAAGAGGTCATTCTATGAGCATGAAATCTTTTTTCCCACTATTATTACTGTGTTAGGTAGAATTGTTGTTATGATTTTCTTTCATACCTGTAGACTCATAAAACTGAGAAATTTCTTACCTATGTTGTTTCTTTTTTGTTGTTATTTCACTGGATTTATGCCATTAAAAAATCTGACACTATATTGAATGCCATCTTTAGTTCCTGTAGGAGGCAATGTTTATCTTTGCATTTAACCAGTAATGTAATCAATGGCAAGGCCATAAGGTTGCAAAAACACTTATTAAATTAATACATTGGTCTTTGAATACTGCATGATGCCGCAGCATCTGTCACAGATTCCTTCATGCACCAGTAGGTGAAGAATGGAGGGTGTTTTGGCTGCAGTCTCTCATATGACATCCACCAGAGAGTAGATATAATAGAGGAAGAAGAAAGTTGGCAGAGGGCTTGTGGTGATAACTTTCCCTCAGCGGAAATGAGGCTTTCCTTGCTGACTCTGTTATACACTTCTGCACTATTCACTGCCCCATTTGGGGCTGTTTTTTGATAGGAATTCCTCTGTTACATATTGATACTGTACTTCAAGTTTTAACTAGTAAGAAATCCAGTGCAGCTGTGAAATTATTTCTACCTGTTTATGGCTCGAAGGAAGCTGGCAAACTATAATTCAGCATGACTAACAGCTCAGAAGATGTTTCAATTTCCAGTTCCTGCATTACTATTCTGCAAGATAGTCTTAATGCTACTTGATTAATGAGAAGAAAGACAGGTATAAAGTCTTGTTGTACTGAAATGTAACAAAATGCCTTCATTAAGCTTTATTTGAAACATAGAAGATCTATTAAAAATTATCACAACATTCTTTATATTCATCAGCCTTTGAACTGCTATATATGTAAAAGAAAAAAACATTAACTTTATGCTCTTGGATGATATATGTCAGCAGAACAAACAAATACTTATTTTCAAAATAATTTTGTTACTGAATGTTCCATAGTTGGAGGTATCTGAACTGGTAGCAAATCTGGAAAGCGAATCTCTTTTTCTAGCCTTCTAAAGAAATTATTATTAAGCAAATATTGCAAAACAAGCTGCGATCTATGTATTTTCTTCATACTAATTGTCTGACTCTCCTCTGCAGCCACGAAGAGAAATAAACTCTTCTAAAATTAGTCAACTGACTTGATTTGGATGCCTGTCTCAGAGTGAGTTAAATAAAGCCTCAAAAATACTTATTTATCGCCATCAACTAAAAGTTAGCCTAGAACACTTGCTCAATTTTTTACTTCTCAATTGTAGCTCTTCAGAAGTTATATAGGATGAATCTCAGTATATTTAAAGCATCTATCTTTTTAGGGTAAAAGAAACAACAGTGAGGAATAATAAGATTGTAGTGGTTTAACCCCAGTTGGCAACTAAGTTGGCAACTAAGCACCACACAGCCACTCGCTCACCCTCTCCCCCCGGCCCCCCGTGGGATGGGGAAAAGAATCGGAGGAGGGAAAAAAAAAAGTAAAACCCGTGGGTTGAGATAAAGACAGTTTAATAGGACAGCAGAGGGAGAGAAAATTTTAATAATAATAATAATAATAGGATATACAAAATAAGTGATGAACAACATAATTGCTCACCACCCGCCGACCGATGCCCAGCCAGTCCCCGAGCAGCAATCGCTGCCCCCAGGCCAACTCCCCCCAGTTTATATACTGAGCATGACATCATATGGTATGGAATAGCCCTTTGGTCAGTTTGGATCAACTATCTTGGCTGTGCCCCCTCCCAGTTCCTTGTGTACCTGGCAGAGCATGGGAAGCTGAAAAAGAAAGTCCTTGACTAGGGTAAGCACTACCTAGCAACAACTAAAACATCAGTGTGTTATCAGCATCCTTCTTACACTAAATCCAAAACACAGCACTATGCCAGCTACTAGGAAGAAAAGTAACTCTAACCCAGCCAAAACCAGGACAGTATCCACCCCTTATTCTATACCATCTATATCATGCACAGGTCCCACCCTTTCCAATACATACCAACTAATCACCATCACTTTCCTTGTTTTGATATACACACACAGATATCATTCCCTTTGTCTATGGGCTATCCCTCTAAAATGTCCATTGAGTTCATTTAGTCCATGACTTCAGACTCCATCTGT
>VYZW01043321.1:0-12186 GCA_013401315.1 Balaeniceps rex | reverse complement strand
TCATATTTCTCTCAGTTGCTGAATCTCATACATATGTTCATATAAAATTTCCTTTCTAAAAAATGCTTTAAAGAAGCTATACATGGCTGCAGATGTGCTAATTTTTAAATTAAAATTTTTAATTTTTAATTTTATATGAAAAATATACAGATTTATATGTATTTTGCTGCAGTGTAAATGGACTGTTAAACCTGACTTTAATGAAGTATACCTCTGAATGTTTTATATGTTAGTCATATATGTAGATATTTCTAAGGAGTTTTAATTTTTCTAGATGGGGTGTTGTGTAAATCGTGTATTTATAAATGTAATGAGGGTACTGGCAGCTATACAGCTTTTTAAAAAAGGATTGTGCACTGACTGAACAAACTTTAAAATTTTTTTTTTTGAAACTTGTACCACATTTTGCAGAGAGAACAAACCTTTTTACTATGTGCTTTGGTTTTTAAGTTAATAAGTTTCCAAATGCATAATAAACCTGCATCTTAAACTTTCTAGGTTTCATGTGCAAGCATGTGTTCTTCCAAGTTCACTGTTGTGCTTTCCTTGCTTAAGAATAAAAGTCGTTTAATCCTAGTACTGTATTACAGTGCCTGAATTTCCACTGTCCTGTGGTCTCTGTGTGATGGAGCAAGATGAAATATGTCCATGTGGTGAATTTGACGTGATGTCCACTGAAGCAGAGAAGTAGGAAAAGTAGAAGGGGAGTGAGTGATTTGGTGTTGTTTCTGGTTTTTGTTTGGTTTTTTGTGTGTTTGTGGTTTGGTTTTGGTTTTTTTGGTGGTGGGGGACTTTGGTTTTTTTTGTTTTGTTTTTGTTTGGGGTTGTTTTCTTATGTTGTTTTTTGTGTGTGTGGTTTGTGGAATTTTTTTTTTCAGATTCATTCTTCAGATGCTGTGGTCTTCCAGAGCTTGCTTTTTTTTTAAACACATTGCTGATATGAACTGTAGTACAGGCTTCAGATGCTTTTTCTGATGGGGCTTAGTTGTTCCTTTTTATTCTGACTGCTCTTTTCCCTTGTTTGGAATTAAATCCTGGGTTTCTATGCTGGTTATCTTATTTTTGATGCAGGCTAGACTGCAGTCAAGTTCCCGTTTCAAAAATGAATGTAGAATACTTGTGACTTTCCAAGGTGAGTGGTATAATGCTTTGTCATAATTTGAGTTTTGGATGGTCCCAGTCTGGGATGTCTTAAAATTGATGTGAAACTTCAGAGATCACACTGTATTTTAGTATTAAAAGTAGCAGGTGTCAAATTTATTACTATTAATAATAGTCCAGCAATGGATCAATTTAGAATTTTTACAGTCCAACTTACTGTTGATATGAAACAGGTCTGAACAGATTTTCTGGCCAATTCAGGTTCATTCTTCAGATGCTGTGGTCTTCTAGAGCATGTTTTGTTAGAATGTACAAATGTACAATAACATTAAGACAATGTATCACTTCCTCAGAAAGGTAATGGGTCGTGTTCCTTTAAGACAGCTGCTGTTTTTTTTCCGTGTTGAGTTATGCTTCACTGATCCAGAAAAACAAAGTTCTAACTGTTTTGGTGTAATGTATGTCTTCTACTTTTCTCAGGAGAAATCAACCATAGGCTTGCCCAAGAAAAAAGTCAGGGAGGAGGGGGGAGAAGGCAGGGGAAAGAGACCTGGAAAACTGTGCCTGGGGTACTTCTTTGTTTCCATCTCCCCTTCCTCTTCACTTACTCTGATTTTTAAAGAAGTGTGCAGAGATTTTGCATTGCTGTGTACATGCATTTGTCACAAAAGTATGATGCTACTGTGTTTAGACTAACACACTGGAGAATTAAGAAAAACTTGAGGTATGATTTAGATTGTTTTTAAAAGTGTTAACCACTGATATACATATCAGCATCATAATTTCATAATTGTCTTTCAACAAAAACAGAATTTAGCCTAAAAGCTTGTTCGTAAAATCTCACACTCAGACTCTCCTGTTGACGTGGTTCTGCCAAGGTTAAGTGGCTAAACTCACACTTCCTAGTTGATTTGAAAATGTTTAGGAGCAAGGGAGAATGTCCTATTTTTTTTAATATTATGAAGGAAAACGAGCATGATTTCTAGCCTTCTGTTTATTTGCATGTTGGCTCATCTTCACATCTTCAGTAGAATATGTTGTGTCTTGGGAGCTTGGTGGTGAGCAGGGTGATCTAAGAGTAGATGTGAAGGCTTGAACCCCATGTGTCTAAAGAACTATACGAAACCAGGTTTTCTGGACAAATTTTCTCTTGAATATGCATTGCAGTAAAAGAAAGTACTATTTGTTGTCTTGCATCACCTCAAAAGAAGAGTAGCCTTACTCAGTTCTCTAAGAGAACAGTTGGAAGTGAAGATCTCAGTCCTGGATGCTAAGAGGATGGATAATGTTGGTCAGGGTTTAAGATATACTCCAAGGCCTAGCATTGCCTACTTACTGGCACTTATGGCCTATTTTGTGTTGGTATAAAGGTGTCTTTGTCTTATGTATTGCATATGCAGCCTCAATGCCTAAAAACTAGAGTGCTAAAATCCTTCCTTGGACTTGCATCTTAATTTGAAAGTAGTTGCTGAATCCCTGAAAAGTATTTTATTTTTTTACCATTGAGAGAGGTGTAAAACTGGAGAGTGAAGAATATAAATATTAACTAGACTATGCATCTAAACTTGATTGCATTCTACAGATCCTTGTCAGACACATTTTGACCTCTGAAATAAGTTGTAGGCTTGCCTCTATGCAGTTCTTAAAGGAAAAAGCTGTTTACAGAGCTGCTAATTTGTGATCTTAACTGAGTGGTTAAGGATTGATGTGGTGGTGCTTTGGTTTGAAAAGGATTGGTTAAGGTGGTTAGTGTCCTTGGACAATGAGTTTTCCCTTTTTCCTCAGGAAGCAAGCTTTCCATACCAGTGAGTTACACTTTCACTTCTTAAATGTGAAGGCATGTTGGGGCAAATACATTGGGAACTATGGGACACTTAAAACTTATAATTATTATGGGATCAGATAATCCAACATAAATATTTTTAAAATATTATTTTTAATACAAGTAACATGAAAATGGCAGATGTGGCAAGATCAATAGAAGACTTAGATTTTTAGTGTTTTAAAAAAAAACTCTGAAATTTTTTATCTGCATATGAAATATATCAGCACCACAACACCTACCCTTACTGGAGATAAAAGAAAAGAAAAAATGTGATAATGGTCAGACTGTCAGGCAGCAGACTATGAGCAACACACTTTCCTAGGGTAAAGTCTTGCCAAGAGTGAGCTGGTACCACCTTGACATTACAGCATCTGCCAAAAGGAAAAACAATTCATGACTCTAGGCAATAACTGCAGGTAGTAAAAACAACCCCTTTGCCCATGTTTCTTCCATATATATATGGGGGGAGGGAGGATATCAAGCTACCATGTAGCAATATTATTGCTAAGTTCTGCACAGGTGCTTCAAACAAGTGGTTGAGTTCTTCGTCTTTTATTTTATTAGGAAATACACAATGGTAAAAGCTTATCTCCAAGTTTGTGGAAGGAGTCCAAGGCAAAGAACTCTGAATTTCTTTGCTTTATTTCAGTGTTGAATGGAGTTATATTTGGAAAAGGGACTATAAAAATGGAGTAGGAAAGTTTCCATGTGTGCCTCTCAAAGTCAAGTGTTCTTTATTTATGTTTATTTTTAAGATGTTTATTTTTTCCTTAATTATCAAGACTGCAAACTCAACACAAGATTTGCAACTACTGCTGTTATATTTCTAGCACGATTACCAGAAGTGCTGACCCACCTAAGGTTTAGGGTAAACATAATATAAGTGCATTTGAGATAGCACGGGATTACTGAAGAGAGAAGGAAAGAAAGCAGCTTGACTTTCATACCCAAGTGAATCTTCAGACCTGATTTAAATAAACAAATAAATAAATAAATAAAAAGATAATGAAGTGAGCAAGCTTTATCTGGAAGGAAGTTGAGACAAAGATTAGTGCTGGTTGCAAGAAAATTTTGCTCAAATCCTTAAGTTAAAAAGTGGTTTTCCTGTAGTAAGACCTAGCTTTGAAATGGAATATTTTCATATCCTATTGATTAATGACTTTGGCCAAGGCTATATCTGAAAGATATTTAGATTTTTTTTCTTTTAATTAATCCTATGAGTCAAAAGCATATAAAACTTTTCTTGTTTGCTTATTTGTTCATGCTCAAATTTTTCTGCTGAGATGATGATTCTTACCTTATTTCTGACCATGTAATTTTTGAGAAGATTTGTAGACACATGCACAACAATATTTAGCAGTATATAGCAATGTTTATTGTCAGGGTGTCGTGGTTTAACCCCAGTTGGCAACTAAGCACCACACAGCCGCTCGCTCACCCTCTCCCCCCCGACAGTGGGATGGGGGAGAGAATCTGAGGGGAAAAAAAAAAGTAAAACCCATGGGTTGTGATAAAGACAGTTTAATAAGACAGAAAAAGAAGGGAAAATAATAATAATAACGATGATAAAAGAATATACAAAACAAGTGATGCACAATGCATTTGCTCACCACCCACTGACCAATGCCCAGCCAGTCCCCGAGCAGCGATCGCAGCCCCCCGGCTAACTCCCCCCAGTTTATATACTGAGCATGACGTCATATGGTATGGAATAGCCCTTTGGTCAATTTGGATCAACTATCTTGGCTGTGCCCCCTCCCAANAAGGCAATGATATATCAACTTAAGCCTCATAATGCGGTAGGAAATTTCATCTTTGTTATTCATGACTGGCTTGTGAACAACATGCCCACAATATCTTTGCAAAGCTGCACTGCTCTCTGACAGGTCACAACACATGCTGGATGCCCGAAAAAGAAATCTGAATGCTGGAAACAATTTCTTCTGCCAGACTTTTTGTTTTAATTCTTACTGTTTAACCCTCGGCAGCTCGGGTCCCTGTTTCTCCTCACATCACGTGCACCTTTCCAGCAGCGTAGGACTGTGCCCTCAGCGTGAGCCACGTCTGCTTCACCTCCATCTTCTCTCACATCCCCCTCATTGCAATTCTTTCACCCGTTCTCCTCTTTCCCATTTGCTCTGCAGACCTCCCGGCAGTGCCGCATCTTGTGCTCCTGCTGCCCATTCCCCCAAACGCAGCTCAGTTCTCCTTCGCTCACCACTGGAGCACCCACAGCGCGCTTGGGTCCATACGTTGTCCAAAACTGATGTCCATTGTAAAGCCCTACCCTAACTATGCTTTTGTTTAGTGAACAGATTGTCTGAGAGCAGAAGTCTAGGTGATGTATTCCTGACTTGATCAGTAAACCATGAAAAGTTGCTTGAGATCTGCCAAGAAGGAAATTAGGGGAAAGGTAATTCTGGCAGGGGGAGATCGCGACCACCAACTCATAAGCCCCCTACCACAATTACACCCCAGACTCAAATTGAAGGACAACTGAGCATGCTCATTAATTTACATGGTAGGTGAAGAGATTTTAACCAATCATAGTGCTGCATATGTATTAGGGAATTAAATATGGTAATGAATGTGCATAAATAGAGGCTGACTTGATGATTTGGTGTGCTAGCTTTGTGGAATTACCACCTAGCACTCAAACTTGCGCAACTTTGAGAATAAAACAATATCTCGTCTCAGTGTGTGAAGATTGGCTTATTGCACACCGGGCAAACAAGCCCTATTTGGGACAACAATAGGAGAAAATCTTAGCTGAGGATGTGGTATGTCCATCCAGAAAACCCAGCATGCTGAGTTGGAACTTTCCTTAAGGCACTGAACTTCAATTGTTAGGGTAAAAAAGTTGCACATACTTTTTGGATGTTATTCTGAGATCTTCTCATCAACTCTTTGAGAAAATACTATGCCTGCATTATGGCAAAAAGTTATTGAAGTATCTTAAAAAAATTTATATTTGGCACATATATCATCCTTCAACCCAAAGGACTAGAAAGAGGAGCTTTACCAAGTAACTATATACAAACATTGTTTCTGATGCTATGTAAGACAATTTCCAATAAAGGACACACTCAGGGAGTAGAGTGCTTTTGTGTTGATCTCTTTGAAAGTGACAGTTGTGAAAACTGAGATCAATTTCATGAATACATTCTGCAGATGGACAAAAAATCCTCACCTACACATGCACAGTGCAGTATAGTCTCTATTGTTCGTATCTCCCAAAAGTTTTATTAAGCTAGAATAGTTGTCTTCTGTCTGTATTTGTGTAGATTAGTTTGGATTTCACTGAACTTAATAAATAAGTAATTCTTTCTAGAATGATCACTGTATGCAGTAGAAATGTATTTGCCAACTCAGATGATGGAAAGTACAACATGTTCCTGTTTTATAACTAAATATGTAAATAACTGGATACCATTGGCAGGAGTCTGCTGTTGTGTTAAATGAACTTGTTGATTGAAAGAAGTCGGACACAGGAGGAGCCACACCTCTGTGGGGTCACATGTCTCAATTGCTGAAGAACAAATTGAAACAAACTAAGAAAATACATTAAAGAATGTGTAGAGATTTGTAGCAAAAATGTGAAGATTGATATGACTAAAGTAGGAATGGAAGTGCATGTGTAAAAGCTTTAGAAACAGCAGAACAAGGGAATGATATATGTTAATGGCTACAGAACACTGTAGATAGTTCCATTCATATGATCTGATAGCAAGAAGACAAAAAAATGAAATCCTAGTGATAAGATGTCAAGATGATGGGTTTGGAGCCATAAAACACCCATATAAGGAAAACAAAATAACCATGAGTCTCTGGCATTTTGTGCAAGACTTAAAAGGTGGTGAGACAAGTTAGAGGTAAAAAGATCCCGAGTAGTGTCCATGCTGAAGGAGTATAAAAAGCACATCCCCAAATAGGTTTATCATAGTCAACCAAGAAGAAACCAAGATGTGCGAGAGCTGGGTGGACAGCATTGCTTGTCTTCCATGTGCACAAGTGATCCTGGCCAGACTGCTTAGTCATGTGCCTTGGTGCTTGTTAGTATGCAACTATGAGATTACATCTGAGATAATTTTGTAACATGAAATAACCTTCCTCTTCCATAAGATGTTGCACTGAATTTTCCTATGCTAACTTCCCACAAATGGAGGAGTGAGTTAAAACCCTTGCTGTGACCGACTGTTTTAGTAGAATCAGGGATGGTGGGAGAGTGCTTTGTTCTGTGTCTGCAAAAGCAAATGGTGTCACCAAACATGAAGGCTGTCAGAGGATAATTCCATTGGTGACAATAGCTGGTTCTGAAACACATTTTTAGTGTCTTTCCGTTATTTCAGGCAGGTGAGCTAACTGTGCAACTGCATTACAGAAAATTTAGGAATGTTGCGCTCTGTGCAAAAGTGAAGCCTACATGAAGGAAAGCTCAAACTAACCAAAAAGAAGGTAAACAAATGTTTGTGTACTGATGACATTTATTGATGGAAGGGGAAAATGAGTCCCTGATCAAGTATTAGATTATGTGGGATAGAGGAAAAAAAAAAACGGAAGACAAAGATCAGTGAGCATTTGACTCACAGAACTCTTTATGCTGTAGAGAGTGAATACTGTGGAGGGGATCATATAACTTTGTAAGAATAGGCCTGTGCCAGCACAGCGGGCAATGTGGTCCAAGGGGTGACAAATGTGCTACTCTGTAGTGTGATGGGCAACACTGAATCTGGAAAGGTGTGACTGTCAGCATGAAAACACCCTTCTGAAAGCTGCTTGTTGCTGTACAAGTTAGACACTTGAGATTTGTACCTCTCAGTATACAAAATAGGTATGGGAGTAAAAAGCATTCTTCAGTTATGCCAGGGGAAAATGTACTGAAAACATACCAAACTTTTGTGCTAGTTCTGAAGCTGGAAAGGCATTGAATTCTTGACCAAAGCAGTATAAGAGTATAGCAGTATAAGAAGCCCTCCAAAAGAAAAGCTCTTGACACAGGACAGAATAAAACTTGAAGAGCTCAGTGACCATACTGTTTACACACATAAGTTTGTCTTTGATTTAATCTCCTCTCTTCGGTTGGTTGGTTTTGCAGTGAGGAGTTTTACAAATGAGACTTAATCTGGTCCTGTTTTACTGCTGTAAAATTGCATGTTACTAATGGACTGCTTGGGAAAAGAAATAAGCATCAGTTTTTACAAACCTGTTTGATTAGGAGATAGTTTTGATTCTGAGTGTCTTCAACTTTTACATTTTGTAAATGCCTAATTCTTGATCTATAACACATTTTGCAAAGAGATTCAAGAAAGAACAAACAAGGCTCCATCTGTTCTCCTTTTCATATTTTGAGCAGAATAGATAATCGTTGCTCATGGATGGTTATACACCAGCCCTGGCCTGTAGAGCGGGACAAACAGCTTATTGGAATTGGGAACTAGGATTCCTGAGGAGAGGATTAAAGAATCTAAATGGTTACTTTAACATTCAGATGGTTTGTATGAATGAACAGAAGTACAAATGTAAACCAGCAATTTTTTGGCTGGCATAAAGCATATTTGTCAAAGTGCAGGCTGCCCAAGCATGGAATCAGTCCAGTGATTATCCTTGCATTTGTGAGGGTACCATTTCTAATCAGTTGTCTTGCACGTGCTGGGTCCATTGTTAATGCTAGCATTGTGATTCTGTGCTCCATTTTCTAGTGGAACATGGACAGTGTTATGAAAATTTGCAACTGACCCATGCCAACCAAGAAGAGAGGCTAGGACGCAAAGTATAGAATTACAAGAGTAATTATTTTATTCGTGCTCATGAGGTGTCCCATTCAACTTTGGGCAACTTGAATGTGTTTTTAGACATGATTCTTAGATCTTTCAAGTGTTCAGGTACAACACAATTTGACTAATCACTACTTAACACACACACCCACCCACCCCCCCATTTGCAAAGCAACTATATTTCTATGGTGTCATCATCCACCTGCTTCTCTATTGATCTAGATGTCCCTGGAGTCAGTCTTGCTATAGTTACTTATCTATGATGTCAGACAATGGCAGGGTTTCACAGAGGTATTAGAGGGGCTAGGATGCTGGCATTATCTTGGTTGTCCAGGGGTATCCTTTATCTGTTGTGGACAGCTTTAAGATTCTGAGAATCAAAGGTCCTTATCTCCAGCGTGGGGCTGTCCTTCTCCTCCTTGCAATGAGCTGGGATCCTTTAGTTTGCTTACTTAAGCATGGCTATTCAGTATGCAATGTAAACTATATCTTAAGAAAGTTAATACAATTTCATACTATAAAGACTAATTGGTATAATAGTTAGGGAATGAGATTTTCCTAACAGCAGCCACACGCAAATAACGACTGCAGCCTCCAAATCAGTTACCCTGCTATTTCTGCTAAAGCAGCAGTTCTGTCCTTTCATGCCAGTAATGATTCAATTATATTTGACAGATTTAGTTCTGTAAGTGCTTTCAGATTTCACTGGGCCAAATCCTGCATACCTGTGGTGCATTAACCTTGGCTAAGGGGCATACTCTCACACAGCTGCTTGCTTACTCTCCCTCCTTCAGGGGGACAGAGGGAGAAAAATAAGATGAGAAAGCTTGTGGGTAGAGATAGACAGGGAGATTGCTTACCAGTTATTGCCACAGGCAAAACAGATTCAACTTGGGGAAAACTAATGTAATTTATTGCCAATTAAAATAGATTCAAAGACAGACATTAAACCAATACCACCGGCTGTGTGGTGCTTAGTTGCCAACTTAGTTGCCAACTGGGGTTAAACCACGACACCAGCTCCAATGTTAATGGACATAGAAAATCAAGAACTTTTATTGTATATCTTTTTCACGTCAAAAAGTTCAACACAGTGTACTTGCATACACGATGGCATGAATGAAATTTGGATGTCTAAATTATAAAAAACACTGAACAAAACGAGTGAATGTAGCCTATGAAATATGAAGTTATTAAAAAGGCATTTATTTTCAGAATTATCTGTTATGCAAAGCCAATGCTGTAATTATAAAAAAGTCAAATGTTTAACCTAAGATAATTCATGTATACGAATATGTGGTGGGTTGACTTTGTCTGGATGCCAGGTGCCCACCAAGCTGCTCTATTACTCCCCTCCTCAACTGGACAGGGGAAAAAATACGACTAAAGGCTTGTGTGTTGAGATAAAGACAGGGAGATCACTCAGCAATTACCGTCACGGGCAAGACAGACTCAACTTGGGAAATTAATTTAGTTTATTGCCCATAAAATCAGAGTAGGGTAATGAGAAATAAAACCAAATCTTAAAACACCTTCCCCCCACCCCTCCCTTCTTCCCAGGCTCAACTTCATTCCCCATTTCTCTACTTTCTCCCCCTGAGCAGCGCAGGGGGACAGGGAATGGGGGTTGTGGTCAGTTCATCACATGTTGTCTCTGCCGCTCCTTCCTCCTCGCTCTCTTCCCCTGCTCCAGCGTGGGGTCCCACCCACAGGAGAAAGTCCTCCATGAACTTCTCCATTGTGAGTCCTTCCCATGGGCTGCAGTTCTTCATGAACTGCTCCAATGTGGGTCCCTTCCACGTGTCCTTTTCCACGGGGTACAGTCCTTCAGGAACAGACTGCTCCAGCATGGGTCCCCCATGGGGTCACAAGTCCTGGCATCAAACATGCACCAGCGTGGGCTCCTCTTTCCACAGGGTCACAGATCCTGCCAGGAGCCTACTCCAGCGTGGGCTTCCCACAGGGTCACAGCCTCCTTCGGGGGCATCCACCTGCTCTGGCAAGGGGTCCTCCACAGGCTGCAGGTGGATATCTGCTCCACCATGGACCTCCATGGGCTGCAGGGGGACAGCCTGCCTCACCATGGTCTTCACCATGGGCAGCAGGGGAATCTCTGCTCCGGTGCCTGGAGCACCTCCTCCCCCTCCTTCTTCCCTGACCTTGGTGTCTGCAGAGTTGTTTCTCTCACATATTCTCACTCCTCTCTCCCAGCTGCTGTGCGCAGCAGTTTTTACCCCTTCTTAAATATGTTATCTCAGAGGCACTACCACTGTCGCTGATTGGCTCAGCCTTGGTCAGCAGTGGGTTCATCTTGGAGCTGGGTGGCATTGGCTCTATTGGACATGGGGGCAACTTCTAGCAGCTTCTCACAGAAGCCACCCCTGCAGCCCCACCCCCCTTCCCCACTACCAAAACCTTGCCACACAAACCCAATAAAGAATATTTGGGATAACTGCCAAGGAACAATGAGGTCTGTGGGTATATGTTTTTCTACCCACTCTCTGTCTTTCCTCAAACATATTCAGGTCACAAAGTACAGTTTATTAACTGATGTATTTTCTTTGCTGGAAATGCTACTACATATTCTATTAACTTTAATTGTTTCCACATCTAAAGCTTGAAGGAAAAACTAATAATAACAACATACTGTATAGTAGTCCAACTGCATGGCAATTATGTACATTATTATCCCATTGGTTCATCTTGCATGATAGCAGTGGACAACTGATCTGACTGCATACAACATTACTTGCCAAATATTATTTAAAGTTGATTATGTGCCACTTCTTTGTGTGTCCATATGACCCATTTATATTGTATTAATGATGTAACACTCATATATGAAAAATATAACATTTTATTTTCGTAGAGCAGGATAAACATGGTATCTGAATGTGATGCACTGGTCGGCATGTGAAAATGTTCCTGTTCTTAGATTTCAATGTGTCCATCTGCAAGGGTAGACTGGTGTCTCCAAAGCACCATCTGGGTGTATGGACACTGCAAAGGGAAGGAATCTGGATACAGAAAGGAAGGCAGAGGATGTTATAGAAGAGATTAGACTCTGGAGGACTTATTAATAATAGAGTGGATTCTGAAGCAGATACTTTAGGAAATTTGCTGTGAAGTGTAAAAATGGTGGTGAAACTGTTTTGAGTCTAATGTCAAGAAAACATGGATTAACTATTCTCCTTGAATATTCTCATGGGCTGTTCCATAAACTTGGCTTTGAAATTTGGTTTAGCAAAATACTTAAGCATGTGCTTAACTTCTAAACTTATGTCTACTTATGTACTGCACTGAATTGAAAGTTTGAGCAAATATTAAAGAGAGGACAAAGTTAAGTATTACTATAATTTGAAGAATTTTCTGAACAAAAGCAAACTGTGAGAAGGTTCAGTAGGCAAAAAGCTTTTACTGAGTCTGACTATGCTACTTGTATTCACATGATGATAAGGTCGAGTGCTTATGGGTAAGGATGAGGGG
>VYZW01043320.1:1225-16280 GCA_013401315.1 Balaeniceps rex | reverse complement strand
CTTATGATACATTACATCATCAAAAGAAATAATCATAAGATACATTAAGCTAAAAATCTGTGCATTTTTGCACAGATAAATATTATGTGATTGTTACAGGGTATTGAAATTTATTTATAAGGTACTGCACACTGAAAAATTACTGGTATTGTGTATTTTTTCATTATTTTACCAATGTCATTCACTGGGTGCATTTTTTCTCTTTTTTCTGAATAAAAGTGTGCTTTCTGACAAGAAATGTGGGTACATCATCTTCTACCAAAGTAGAACAGCAGTAGCTGAAAAATAAGTTCTGAAAATTATCACTGAGCAGCTGACAGAGTGAAAATCAAATTTATTATTGCTGCAAAGGCAGCACAACTACAATGATTTGTTTGTCAGTAATTACTATACAGAAAGTGAAATGTAAGCAGAAAATCTTCTAGACAGGAAAATCTATACTTAGGCAGTTTAATGAAGACTTTTTTTAAGGGTTTATTACCTGTAATTTATTATATTATCTTTTAAAAGTCATAAAGAAAGAAAAGGAAAGCTGTTCTCTCTCTTGATATTTTTCCCTCTCCAAACTCAGTCTATAATCCTGCAGTATTTGGCTGTGCCTGCTAAAACATTCAGCAGTGAAAACATCAAAATATTGACATAAAAATTAGACTTCAGTATGAACACCCCAGTTAAGGTAAATAGAGCTGGTTTCCATCTGTGTTGTACCTCTGTGCTGTCCCAGTAAACAGGCTAAGCAAAACAAAAAACTGGGAGGTCAAAAAAGACTGCTCTAATTCAGGAGCTTCAGAGCATTTCCCTGGTGTTACCGCAGGCTCTGGACTGCAGGAATGCAGCTGATCTCCTGTGCCCTCCTGTGTAAGAGGTTTATATTCTCGATCCACATAATTGCAGATCCCTTGGCTACTCCTCCCACGGTGGTAACAAAACCCTCCTCTATGTGTGATCTGGTTGCATAATCCACCTCGACTGTGAAGATCCGTGCTTTAGTAAGGGGAAGGAAATGCAGTGGAGGAACATAGAGTCACTGTGTGAATTAGATTCCTCCTTACCACTACATTACTTCATGACAGATACATGGTGGGGTGTACACGTGTGCATCTCTGTGTGTGTATTTTATGTCAAATAAGACAACTGAGGAAACTAATGGACCTGCAAAAGGATACCCTTATGACTTCTGCATAGCAGCCACAGACCATCCTACATGGAAAGGCTTTTGCATGCAGCTTCACTCTGTAATGAAGCACTCAAATGCTAGGAGGTGCAAGAAATGAGTTTGTATTTACACAGCCTCAGTTCTGCCTCATTGTGTGGATGCGTCTTTCGCTGTGTGCACAGTCTATGATTACACCATAGCTCAGTATTTTTTTCCACAGGATCCCCACCTCATTTAGTGCATGGGCTGGATGAGAGTTAACAGAAAAGGCAGTTGTTCAGCCCTCTTCATTCAGTTTCTGGCCACTCCTTTATTTAGTGCAAATCTTCCCAAGCCTGTGCTGCACCCAGAATTATTAGTTTCTCATGGCATTCATCACAATGATATCTCAGATTCCCATAAATAGTAATGGATTTATCTTGTGAGACAGGAAAACATTTTATCCCCATTTTTAATGTATGAAAGGAAGGCACGAACAGAGGACAATTTGTGGCACATATCCATCAGTCCTGGATATAAAACCAAACTGCTCAAGCTAAATTAATTATATTTTAGTACTTTCCTAGATTTGGACTGTCACTATTTTCTCTTCCTCTTCTTTGCCTCTACTTGTGGTTAAACACAAAGAGAAGAGAGAAAACACCTTGTGTTTAAAAAGTATTACCATCTAAAATGTATATTTCAAATATACCATGTTTACAGTAATAAAAAAGGGCAGATAGGGGATACTGATTAAAATTTAATTTAAATAGTAGTTTAGATTATGTTCTGAAACTTAATAAACTGGGGACAAATTCTAGAATTGAATAGCCTACATTATTATCTGCACTTACATCATTTGCCGTCTCCCAACTCCCATGTCGACAGCAAGTTTGTTGGCATGGTTTTGAGTCAGGTCTATGGCTTTTGCCAGAATTAAACCCTTACATGTATATGGTCTGGGGATATGCCAGGCTGAGACACCCAAACCAGTTTTGAAAGAACGAACTTATTTATCAGAAGCCATTCACGCAGGATAGCAGCATAGCCCTCCAAGCTCTCCACCTCGGCTACTTAGCTTGGCTAAGAAACAAGGTAGTAGTGCAGCTGAAGGGTTGTCCTAAGCAGTCTCCAGCATCCTAGCCAGCTGGAAGATACCTCTGTGACACTCAGGTACTGCAGAATGCCACTGCAACATGCCCTAGCCTTGGGCAGCACAGCACTGTGCTAGCCCCAGGTCCCCTTCTTGGCCTGGGTGGAGCAAAATTACAATGATCTCACAAAGCCTTTCTTCTCGGTGTTACCTTCTAACTAGCTGGCTCCTGAACATATGTAGAATTTGTTAAATTATCTCTATTTGCCTCCTTCTAAAGCACTTTGAGAGAGAGGATTAAGCTGTTATTAAATGTCTAGAGTTTCTTGCTCGAGGCTTTTTACATTGTGGGCCTTGTTGAAAAGAATACGGGAAACTATGTTTATTTTCTTTCTTAACACACAGACACATAAATACTGCTTAAACTTAGAATATTCATTGTGAGGCAGAAAGGAAGTATGCAAAATGTCAACACGAACATGAATGAAATGCGAATTAGATGGATACTAAGGGGTTTAAGAAACATTATACGATTTGCATTACTTCAGTAATATCGCCAAATCCTACAGCTCAAGCATCATGAGACAAAGGAAAGAAAAATCAGCACTGGCTTTTTTTCCTGCCTTTTAATTCTTTTTTTGGCCTGATTCCTGATTTTCAAGTTCTTAGCAGGAAAAGCTGCCTGCTCCTTCATTTGCGTGTGGGTGCACTTCAGGTGGAAAATGTACATAAAACATAGACACAGAATCTGGGGCTCCCATCCCCTTTTCTTGCTGACAGAAGGGACACCCTGCCAAGCTCCCTTCCTTTCTCCTGCATCTCAGCTTCTTTCATGTTCTCCTGCCCTGGACGATGCCATCACGCACCTTCCACCTCACACAGGTATGCCCAGTTTCTTCTTTTCTATTGATCTGAAGACATCCGTACTTTTTAGTTGTCCTTGCCTCCTATCACCGCCTGAGACGTTCTCTGTAATCTTCTACTTGCTTTCTCGATTACTTCCTGTTCCCTGTAATTATTCCTCTTTTCCTTGATCCTCTGACCATGGTGTTCTGTCCTTTGCTTTTCTGCTTCCTTGTTCCTTTCTCTTTTCAACCTTTTAAACTATTTCCCTACTTCTGCATTCCTGCCCCTGGCACTTTCATTTTTATCCCATTTTTAAAAGCTGCTCTGTTTAAATGCTCATTTTTTTGTGCAAGATTCCTAACTCTGTGGGTGACACCAGCAGAGGTTTTATGACTCACTCAACCACTGAGAAGACTCACAATTCTTGTATTTTGTGTTCTACGCTGTTTATCCCATAGCATTTAAAATCAGGCCAAACATACCTTCCTTCTGCCCTCAGTATTTAGGGTTTTTTTTCAGTACTTAAGCTGCAATGCTATATACAAGTAAATCTTACTACTGCCAGCTTAAATTAAATTTCAAAAAAAAAAAGATATCTTTTCTATTCCATCCCTTTTTCTGCTCCTTTCCATACTGCCAGGAAGATACTTGCTACGGGCTGCCTAAGAGTTTGAAGTCTGTTCTAATGATATCCACTGACTGCTGAGCATCTCAGATATCCAAATATTTCAGTATGGATACCATGATGTATAATAGCACTGCTATTAAAATTTTAGCCAGCCTCTGTCAGCTGGTGCCCAAAGAAAATGTTAATGGGCTTCTTCAGTTTTAAAAAAGAGACCACGAAGACTTACAAAAAATAGTTTCTGCTGCCATACGGATTTTGAATCTTTGAATCGGATGATGATAAATTACCCTTACACACAGCTTCATCCCTATTACTGGACTTTATTTGGACTGAAACACTTAACAGCTGTGGTTTTTCAAAGTTTTCTTCCTCAGGTCTAATTAATATGCCAACCATACCCAAACTCGACACCTGTTGCTTTTCACAGCTTCAATAGGATTATGCAGTGCAGAATGCCGTGAAAAATCTTACGTGAATGGGTGCCTAAATGTGAGGTTGCACTAATTAACAATCTAGTTAGCAACCTGCCCAGTTAATCAGGAACACTTGTTGCATCACTTGACATTCTGCTATTTTGCAGCTGGTTGTTGTTGCTTTAGTATGCTACTTACTGCTACTCTTGCATAATTTTCTGCTATGCGCTGTAGGTTCATTTTTTAATTTCTTCCATTACTGGATACTGAAGAAATACTAACATTTTATCCAGTTGCAATCAATTCAGAATTTTATTAATGGTTTTTATTTCTAGCTGGATTTAAGGGTACTATGTTAATGAATTAACTTAGATTATGCTGTTTTCCAAAATCAGAGCAATTCCAGAAAAAAATATTTACTGACCTGAAAATTTTGTTAGGAATTTTTTCTTTAGCCAAATCACGTTGCTTTTGCAAACTGGATTACTGATACTTAAAGCATTATCTATAGAAATCCTCTACCATAACAATATATGTATAAATACACCTACTGGATTGAAAAGGCTAGCACAGGAATATACCACATCAGCCAGGAGAGCAATCGCACCTTAAAAAGCAAATCCAGTGGAAACAGCCTCCCTGGGGAGCAAACTGCAAATTGCCCCTTGCTTTGTCTTCAAGCTGCTTGATGAACACGAGACCAAAAGGGACAAATCAAAAACTAACACATGGCTCAAAAGTTCAACAAAAAATATTCAGCACCCACCTAAACCTAGTGGTTACACTAGGGTCCTCTTTGCTTGACTTATTCTCTGCACTGCCCCAGTCTGAGCAGTCTGGCAGCCCATCCCTTGCTTATAACCAACACAGACTAGGCACTGTAGCTGCATCCATACTAGTCACTTAAAACAGTGCCAGGGAACAAACATCCCTGGGCACCAGACCTTGATGGTCTTTGCTGTCACATTGGCCTAACCGGGCAGTTTTGGCTCAGGACCAGTGCAAGGCTGCCCAAAGATGGCCCAGGATGTATTGACAGGATCTCCATGTCTCCAGTGCCCTCCTCAAGCGACCCCAGGAGCCAGCTGAATTCCCAACGGAGCAGATGTGTGTAAAATGCAATACCCATGCTTTCACATTGCACTTGTGTTTCAAGACCTCTGTCCTTCCCAATATCCCAAATTCTGCTAGGTTTTCAACCACGCTCTGGCCACATGCACATTTTCTCAGATCCTCTGGCAGGGTGCAGGGCAAAGAGACACTGTTCCCAGGAGGCAGCTGATTTTATACGCAGGAGGAAGGACCTTTCCTATTTCCGCTCGTTGCTGTATTAGAGACACAGAACACGAATCTCAAGAATGGCTCATTAAAGGACTTTGATTTATGTAGATCGAGTTGCAGCTAGTAGGGTCACCTTCTTCCCCTTGTTTCCTTTCCCGCATCCTCTGAAGTCTCAGCCTATTTAATCCTGCAGCACAACCCTCTCCCTAGCAGATCCTAGCGCCTTCCGTTGCACAACAGGCACACAAGCCCTGAGCTGCAGCTGCATCCTCCCACAGACTGCTCTGTATCATGGGATGGAGATGCGGATTGCAGGCTCGTACTGCTTTACATCCACTGTGTAGCACTCAGAGGTCTGAGAATATCAGTGCATGGCTGCCCACGGGCCAGGCATTGTGCAGCTCTGCTCTACTACCTGTGCATTACTTCACAGTGACCACTGGTACTACAGAGCTGCCGATAACTTAATTTGATATTATGCATTTGTCCAGCTGCTAAAAATGTGCTGATGAGCTGGATTTGATTGTCTCAAACTGTAGAACTTCTAAATCAAATGCCCGCCAGCACATGTTCTTGACCTGACTCTGAGCTGCTGCTGAACCACACATTTTTACAGTCTGAGATTTTTTTTGCATAAGAAAAACCTGGTCAAGTGATTCTTGCAGTATCAAATGGACAAACCAATATCTGCTCATCTTTGGTGCAGACCTGTTCTTCTATCATATTTGGCCACTGATCAACTTCTGAGATACTTCATTCAATCAGTGATGGTTTCTTTATACCTTCCTTTTTCATACCTACCTTGGCAATATTTCTTGGCTGCAGAAAAGAGAGCTCATGTCTTACCCTTTCCTAAGCAGTATGATGGGCTTCATGTGAAGAAAAAGATTAAACAAATACAGTGATTACAAAAATTCTTGCTAACAATACAGATGTAGCAAAAGAAGCAATGATTTTTTTTAACCTTTTGATCTCATTCACTAGATTTTCTCCTCTTCCTGTTTGTCCCACTGTCATTCAGGTTGTATCATCTATTTAAAGCCAATTTGATGATATTGTGAATTAAGGAAGAGTGTTACAAATACACTTGGATAAGATAAAATGCTCAACAACCACAAATCACTGTAGCTCAGTTGAATTTAATAGGTTAACTTCTTATCTGCATAGGTTGATTCAAGTTTATGTTTTTTCTCCTTCTACGTGTATATAAAGGGCAGGCTGCAGCTGGTGCAAATTGCACACCCTTATTCATTTCCACTGAGTTTAAACAATTTAAGCCAGTTAAGGCTCTGCCCCTAGCTCGTTCCTCATACCCATATTTCTTCATTTGACCCCAAACAAGTGGGAAGTTCCTCTCTTTGATCTTTGTACTAGATTTTGAATCTTGAAGACTTATAATTCACACAGTAGTATCCTCTACAGCATATTGCAAAACCCTATTTGGCATATAAAAAGGCTGTCGCTAGCAAAATCCCACATGCGAGGGGGCAAAAGGGGCAATCTTCTGATTGGAAGCAGTTTCTTCGTGAGTCCTTTGCACGTACACGCAAAAATGTAGCTCTAGCTTTAGCCCTATCCACCACAGAACGTGTAGAAACATCTTAACACAGTTTCAAGATTAACCTGCCTCTGCAAACCTCCAGATGACACTGGATGTTTGTCGTTAAGTCCTCATACGTTGTGCTTTGCGGGTGGGAAAGGAAGTACACCAGTGGCTCACAAGAAAGTCTGCTTTCACACCGTGTCCCCGGCTTTAGGAGATTTACTTATCTATATAGAGAAGTAATATTCACATAAAATTATAAACTAACAAGTAAAATTGAACTGTTCTGATTCCCCGTATGGCCATTAAAACATCTTTTATTTGATTTATAGTGATTTAGACATTGAAAGACAAAAATAACAAATTGAAGAGGCTGCCTTACGGTGGATAAACTGTAATTTGTGACACAGACAAGCCATCAGACCAGTGAAGAAGTTCATTTTCTCTTTGGTATTAATTTCCCTCCTCCAAATGGACAAAATAGCTTCCCCTCCATGGTTCTCCTCTCCTGCATACTCAGGAGCAATCATGGCTAATGAAAATGTGTAGAAAATTTGATAGGTAAGGAACCTTTATTATTTTTTAATTAAGCTTTTATGATTCTTTTCCCACATTAATGGGAGAAGAGAACATGGGAAAAGCTCCAAAAACAGATCCCAAAATGTCCTCTACTCTCACAGGGCGAGGACTCCTCATACCAGCGATGACCATCACATTTGAAGGGCCAGACTCACTTTGCAGCATGCTTTTTTTTTTTTTTGTGGGGAGCTCCCATATCTCTAAAGTGGTAGTTAAGGCTAATGCATACTTGCTATGTTCCATTTCACCATAACAAAAATTTAAAAATCTAACGTGTCTCGTTCCCCCCCCGCCCCCCGCCAAGTTGAGGCAAATGTTAATTATACCTCAAACTACCTTCAATGTAGCCTTGTGGGATACCACTTTATGGCATTATTTGGTATGTCATTATCAGAGACAACCTCAATTTTGTCTGCATAATTCAAATAAAACCGGGGGGATTAAAAAAAAACAAAAAGAAAAACTGGAGCCCAGCAAGTTAATTGAAATATTTTGATTATTAAAAGGTGTCTGCTGGAGTAAAGCTGCAAAAGAGTACTCTGGAGTTTAAACATTACCCCTTTCTTACTCTCCCTTGTTGGAAAAAGATGTGCTGGTTCTTTTAAACTATATTGTGTGTCTCTGACTTTGTATCTATAAGGGAAGAAATAAGTGCCGTATGGCACTAGCATTTAGCATGAGGGTCCAAAGCATTTTAAAAGCAGATTACAAGTTCAAATCCAATCCAGAAGTTTAACAGTGGGCCAACGCTCAGTGGTGCTTCAAAGCTTATGTAAAATTAATTAGTCCCAGCAGAATTTGTAGTAAACAGGATACAACATTACTACCATAAGCAGCAGCTAATTTGGCATTTTCAGGAAGTTAAGGGTTCCCCGGACATGAAATTTTAAAGGTCAGCCCTGAGGCATATTGATGAACCTATTTAAGGAAGTTTGATATGCTTTGGTCCTGTGTAATGGATGGATGAGATTTTATTGTTTAGACCTTTTAACTTTGAGAACCTGGGGTTCTTCAAGAACATTAACTTGATATTTAGTAAGCAAAAATCAAAATAGGAAAGTTGTTGAAAATGGTATTTTAGATTAAATATACTTGATATAATTCTATTAAAACAAGATTCTTGTTATGTGTGTCATAAACTATGCCAGAAAGTTCTTCTACTCTAGCTTTACAAATAATTATTTTTAATCTCCTAAATCAGTATGAATATTTTAGAAGTGCACCAATCAGCATAAAAACTAATTTACAATTTTTGAGATGAAACTTAATGTTCATGAAGACTTAATAAAACCAGATTTTTGAGAGTAATGCAGGATCTGAATTGAAAGACCTCAAGAGACAGGAGGGAAAACTCAAAGTGGAAAATGATTTAATACAAAACAGGAAAATAACTACCTGAGCTTGTAAAGCTATTTTTATACGGCTGGCGACTTCTACACTTCAATTTTGTTATTATTTGCTGGTTTTGTTCCTGAGAATTTGGGAAGCCTGGGTGCAAGAACTTGCCTTGGCTACAGCTGTCCGAAGCGTCAGGACACAATGTAAGGCGTTATCTACTTCTTTAAACTTTTGCCTAAAAAGGACAAAAGAAAGTACATATAAGTATACTGTTTCTTGTAGTGGGATTTCAAGTTTGGGTTTTTTTTTATATAAATAGACATTTATTTTATTAGATAAATTTAACAATTATCAAGGTAAGATAGATCAACACTTGAGACTGCAGAGAGACCCACTGTGAGTAAATCAAGAAAGCAACAAAAAGATATTTTTTCCTCTTTTTAATTACTGCACTTATTAAAAAGCAGAGTGCAGAAAACATCCGGCATAAAAAGCCAATGGTCATGCCGTATCCACGTGAATTACCATCTCATCACAAGGCAAGTGCAGCCGAAAAGGAGGAAAACTAAGTGGGAAAACCTCATAAAAACAAAACCAAAAGAAAAAAAGTAATTTCACTGGACAGACCAAAACCTTCAGATGTGGCGACAGAGCAGTTATGTACGAAGCCAGCTCCCAGCAGGGCAAGTCGTTCAGGAAACAGGAGGCACTTTCGCCACGTTTTCTGGCGCAGCGGGGAAGCCCCCTCAGATGCCCCTTCGTTCCCGCCACCCTCCTTTCCCCTCAGCTTTGGCCTCTCGGGGCTGAGCTGCCCGAGAAGGCCCGCAGCGAACCCCGGCTGCGGACGCGGCCCTGAGGAGACCGGTGCTTCTCCCTCGGTCACGCTTCCAGACTCCGGACACCCAGGCGCCCACCCCGCCGCCCCGAGCCGCTGGAAGCGTGACCTAGGCAGGCGGAACCCTCCGCGGAACCCTCTGCCACCGCTCCGGGGAGGCTGAGCAGCGACAGCCCTCACCCGCCCTCTAGTACTTAAGCCCCTCGCCTCGGAGCCACGGGGCACCGTTCGGACACAGGAGAGAGAGAGACCCCGGCCAAGCGACAGCCGCGCAGTCTCTCCCGCCTCGCCTCGCCTCGCCTCGCCTCGCCCCGCCTCGCCTCGCCCCGCCTCGCCTCAGCCGCCCCCGCGCTCCTCCCGCCGGCGACGGGGCGGAGGGAAGGGAAGGGGGGCGTCGGTCGCGGCGGCGGCTCCGCGGGCTTCTCCTCGCGAGAGCGGGCGAGGTTTCCGGTGTTGTGACTGCGGGGCCGTAAAGATGGCGGTGAGTCTCCGCGCCCGCTCGTTGAGGCACCTCCGCATCCGAGGTAAGGGGACCCGGGCAGGCCGCGGCGCCAGCTGTCTCCCCGCCGGCTCTCGGTCCACGCCGGTGCTCAGCCGCCCCGCTCTGTTCCCTTCCTCCCTTTCTCCTCCTTCGGCTCCTTCCTCCCCGCCAGCCTAACGCGCTTCTCTTTCCCCCGTCCCCGCAGGTCGGAACGACAGCGGCGAGGAGAACGTCCCCCTTGATCTCAGCCGAGGTACGGGCCGGGGCCCGGCAGGGAGGGGGTCGCCGCCTGCCCCTCGCTGCGCGCCCGCGGCGGAGGTGGGGGGGAAGCCGCCGGCGGCGAGCGGCCTGGTGCTCCGGGGCGGCCGCGGGGGCTCGGTGGGGGTGAGGTGAAGAGGGAGCGGGGTGGCGGTGCCCGCCGCCGGTGGGCTGCCCGGCGTGCTGTAGTGAGCGGAGCTGCCCGTAGGTGGAAGCCTCAGTCCCCCGCCGACTGCGGGGCACCTCGGGGCCGTGCCGGGGCCGCAGGGCTGGCCTCCCCTGGCCACAGGCGAGGGGAGCCCCTGCGTGCGAGCAGACGCTCCTCGGCCGCTTCTGGGGTGGTTTTCGGAGGAGGCCGTTGCTTGTAGACGGGGCTGTTTACAGCGTCCGTCCCGCAGTGGGTCTGTCTACGCCGTGCCTGTCGGCCTTGCCGCCGGGGCTCCCTCCGGCCGTCTCTCTGCTCGGGCGGTCGGGCCGTGCGTCTCCGGGGAGCACCTCGGCAGTGGCGGCTGGTCCTGCTTCCGTCGCCTGTTGTATATCCCTGCCTGTCCTGGGCAGGCTGGCCGCGGTGCTTGCCGTGAGCCTCTTGCTGTAAGACCAGAAGGCACTCATCTCCCGTTTACTTGTTAAATTGCTCCAAACATCCTCCAGTTCTCTCAGATGGGGGGGATAAGAGGAAGGAAGCAACAATAACATCTGTTACACACTAACTAGTTTTGTCTCAGACAAATAGGAACTTGTTCCCTACCCAAATGTGTAGTTCATGTTACCTTGCTGAGAGCTAAGGTAAGGGTTAGACTCTCCCAAAGAGCCAAGTGAAATGCAGAAAACAAACTGGCCCACTAGAAGCAATGATCTTCCCTGGGGCAGAAGATCTTGGTCTGGGGGAGGGAATAAAGTTGGTGCTTGTAGTGTAAGTGTTCTGCTTCAGGAGATCCAGGACTGCTGCTGTCCTGAATAGATCCATTTTATGAGGAAGTAGGCAGGGAAATGACAGAATCAATGAGATAAAAGTGGACTGTGAAATGTAAAGGAAGTACAAATATTAGCAGCAGCAATAAAGTTTTCAGCTTAGTAAGAGGCTGTATCAACAATTCCACCTCTAATTCTTTCCCCCCCCCCCATGATCTGTGTTGAGAATTTTTTTATAAAGCAGTCTTACCATGGGCTGAAAGTTATCTCTGCATATATGTATCATATTTAAAAGTGTATTTTAGTTCCTGGGAAAAGCGCTGAGGTTTTTTCAGTTTAAAGAAACAGGCTCTTATGTCTCCTCCCACCGTATCTCCAAGTGGACATGATTGCTTTAGTGAGACACTGTCTTTAAAATCAAAACAAGTGAAACTTTTGTCAACAAAATGTGGGACAAAGGCCTTAACAGTTCAAACACATGACACAATTATTACTGCAAGCAGTGTTATCTGTTTATGAAATTTACAGAATCAGGATTTTAATGAATAGCTGTAGTAACTTTTTTATGTTGTGTNNCTGTATTAACTTTTTTATGTTGTGTATCATACTGAAGTGTTTTGATGTGAAAGAACAATACACAAAATTTAAATGCTGGAGTGGTAATTTTTAGATGTGGTCTGTTTGAAATCTTTTACTCAGAATTCGATAGGTGACTATCATTATGATACTGGCTTTTGCCGTGAGGTGTTTTCAGCCACCTACTGATTCCATGAGACCTGTAGTAGTAGCAGTATAATTACTTCATGTGTATCATATTGTAAAAGAGGCTCTTAGGTAAGATGCAAAATAAACAAACATAGATGTTTTCCATTGTGACTGTATATAGCCCTGTTTAAAAAAAAAAAAAACCAAACCCAAAAAACATTGTTATGGGGGGTGCAGTTGAATAAGAAGCTGCTTTAAGTTTAGTTGTGAACCCCTTACCAAAAAACTGGGTTGTTTTTTTTTTTGTCAGAGAGACTACAGCTGACTAATTAGTAGTCGTATAGCTATCTGTGGTAGGTATTAACTTTGTTGTAAAGAGAAAACAAAAGTAAAATGTTAAAAAGGCTCAGCAAGACATTAATTAAGCTAGATGATAACTTTATTTCCACACTGAACACAATGAATGTGTGTTTTTCCAGCTGTTAGAATAGTTATATAAGCAATTAGTTTAATATTTTAAATTGTTCTGTGCTAATAATATGGTGTTTTGATTCACTGTGTTGAGCAGATCGCATAGTTTTCCACAGGGCTCATGTTTTCAGTAACTTAAAAGAATATTCTAATGTTTTTTGTTTCCCCAGACAACTGAACTCTGTGTTGATTAATGTGAAATATCTGATTTGAGCAAAGTAGAGAATCACCATAAATGGTGCCTCAGCCATATGCTTCTAGTTACAGTGGCCTCTTTATTACAAACGTGAAATTATACTGGTATTGCCTTGTTTTAAACAGGTTCCTATTAGTGATGACTTGACGAATGTGACTTAACATACAAGTCAGACCTTCACTAGTCTATACCTGTGGACTATATACTAAGTGTGCTCTTCCCATGCGAGAGGCCAGTGTTGTTGAGTATTTCAGAATTAAGAGGGTACTAGACTTGTTTGTGCTGCTTTGGGTCCTACTTCTTCCTGGCTTTTTGTGCAGTAAGACTTGGGGAGTGCTTTGCTGCTTGTAGAGCTGATCTGTCTTTCTTTGCATGCCTTTTGTTTGCTCTTTTCTCTGCTGCTGTAGTTTGAGGGTTGCCCATGTTTTCCCAGAAAACACCATGTTGTTCTCTTATGTATTTTTACCATGGCTGGTATAGCAGGATTTTACTCTTTGGAGCTTCTTGGTCCTCTGCCTTTTTAAAAATGATGCATAATAATGTTTATGAAAGGCATTTTATATGATGGTGCATTGTGTGTGTCTGTATGAACTCTCTATGTACGAGATTACCCTGGTTAAAGATGATAATGTAAAATCTCTGGTTTGCTGATTCTGTTTTTTATTTTTTTTTTTTGTTGGTGGGTTGTTTGGTTTTATTAAACTTCTGGGCCACTCAGCCGTGGCTGTACCCCATCTTTTAAGAGGATTCTGATAAATCTTCTTTTGGGACAGTAATTTTCTTAGGAAAATCAGTTTGCTGAAAGGATGATCAACGCTGGAAAAATTGTCCTCAGCACAAATATTATTGGGCATAATGTTGGTACCGTAAGAAAAAACTGTACAGATACAAGTTAGACTCATTGCTTTTGTCTACTTTAGGGCATACGTCATGTCTTCTGTTGACTACAAAATTGCAATTAGTAATTGGGATTCAGAGTACTTGGGTTTTGGTCTTGTGTTATATTACCTGCTCAGAATAGAACAGAAAAGGAAAAGGAGGACAGACCCACTGCCAGTGCAACTCCCGTTGCAGTCATCTGGAAGGAAGTAGCGATGGGATGAGGCAGATTGGTTTAATTAGACTACTGAAGTCAAGCTCATAACTTCTTAAGGCCAGAAAGGACAATAGGAGTTACCAACCAGGTTAGTGCATTTGATACGAATTCTTGCACTGAGTCTGGTCATGGTTGTATATGTAACCATGATAGAAGTATTATATGCTTTTAGCATAATTCATCTTTGTTTCTGATTGTTCTACAGGTATTCTAAGCTAAATTATGGAAGCTTCTATACCTCCCAAAGCTCTGGGCACTGTGAAAGCCTTGTGTAATTTGCGCTTCATTTGCTGCTAAGTTCTCTGCTCTCCTCTGTGACTGAATCACCTTATCTTATTGGGAGACCAAGACCTCTTCCTTTGTTGGAGTTTCAGCTGTTGCCTTTGGGTTGTGAAGGCCTAAGTAGTTTAGAACTTGCCTAGTTGCGAACTGTGTCTCAGTGCCATATCTGCAGTCAGGCTCCTTTAAATGTTCTTCAAGGGATCCCTGTTTTCTTGGATTCCTGTAGCTCTGAGCCTGCAATGGCTATTAGGAACTCTTCAGAGCTTGTTCACTTACTGAAGCTTTGGAGAGATACAAGGGTGCCAACTGCTGATGACTGAGTGCTGTTCATGTCTGTATGTCTCCGTTTCCTCCTTTTTGAGGGCAACAGCCTTCACTTTCTGATACTGTACTCTTTAATTAACATTTATCTCCAACATCGGTACTTTCACTTATTAATAATAAACGTGCATTACAAGATACTACTTTGATTTAGCAGCTTTTCTTGTACAACCAATTCTCTCTATTTTGTAAGTGTTGAGTCTTCTAGCTACAACACGAGACAGATATGAATAAAGTAGCTGAGAAAACTGGCTTTTTTTTCTCCCTGAGAGTGAGTTTCACAAACTTGGCTAGTGTTATCTGAAAAAATACCCTCTTCCTTTTTTGCCTCCATTCTCCATCATTTCCTTCTATCATGTAGGTAAAAATAAAAGATACAGAAGTTACATTTAACTTCATGAGATCTGAGCTGTATTACTTTCCTTACTGTGCTTGCATCATTTTAAACCATGCTGTATTTGATTCCATGTGCCCACATGTCAAATCGTAATGCATTGCATGCAGGGCAAACATCTCAGGATGCTATTTGCAGTTTACAGCCCACAAAAATGTCGGGCATTTTTAAGGGTTATTTGCGGGATAGTCAAAGAAGGCTGGATGAATTTTGTTTCCAAATTCAGCTTGAGATTTGGTGACCACGCC
>VYZW01043319.1:60400-82393 GCA_013401315.1 Balaeniceps rex | reverse complement strand
CAAAAAAGCCTGTTCTTCTTCCTGTTCTGCAGCATACCTTTCCCACCAGATTCTCCCTTGCCACTTGGAGGATCACACTCCTGGCATGCAGCTCTTTTTTTTTTTTCCCCCTGAAGTATTCATTGAAATTGATTTACTGATGTAAAATTCAGTGGTACCCAACTCACAGGTTCATAGCATTTCTGTATTTAGAAAGCTGGTGGTTTAAAAAAAAAATTATACCCCAGAGGTTTAAAAACAACCTTTGACAGAGACAATCTCTAGAATCTAGGTGTGAAAGATTTGGTAGGTAGCTGCCAGAACATTAGACTTCGTCCATTGAATAGTTAAGATGCAGTGATCTGTGTTTCAGGGAAGGGAAGCCTTTAATTAACAAATGAGTCATTAGAGAGCTTTCTATTGACACCTGGCACCAGCAGGAACCTGAGACTGACCTGGACACTGTGTTTCTTCAAGGTGAACTGTGAAGTAGTGAAGAGATCTTTTTTGTTGTTTTACAACACACAAGGAGGTCTTGGTACCTGCCATGTCATAACACGTTCTTCAAAAAAAGTCTTCTAGGGAAAGCAGGGCAAAGGAATGTCTAACTGAAAAATAAAAACCCCCAACCTCCAAAAACCTGGTTAATTTTTGCAAGAGGAGAGGTGGCTGGAATTTAAAGTAGAGATGATCAAGATACATTGGTATTGCTGTGACACCAAGAAGGTTCTTATGTTATCAGTAAAATATGGGAGCCTCCTCCCAGAAGAGCACACAGTCAAAATGCAGAGTGGCATGTCTGCAACACTAATTAGTGCTGCATTGTAGGAACAGATCTGGACAGTGTGACAGGTTGCACCAAGGGCTCAATGTCCACACCATCCGCATTTTGGGGGGTTACTTTAGAGTACCTAGAGTCTGTGGACTGAATCACAGTACTTAAGCTGTAGGTAAATTTTCCTTAGCCTTTGGTTCAAGGATGGTTTCATATCCCACGCTTAAGGCTAGAAGGCACACTAAAACACAGAAAAGTCATACAATTAAGCATTTCCTGCCTGCGTTGGTTTTCCAATCAAGATATCTGTGTCTAAAGNGATCCAAGATTCAGTCTGCTGCACTTGTGCATGAAGGTGGTTTTACCTTGCAGTTCATGATGTCACATAACTGCTTTTAATAATAAAAAAATAAGTATTTTTATTTATTATTTTTATTTTACTTATTTAAGGTCCAATTCTCCTTTCAGATGCAATGGCATAAATCTAAAATGGAATTACTCTACATTTACAGCCACCCTCCTGGGTCCTGAATTTGTCTCTCTGTGTTTGTGTGAAGAACGTCTGTCACATGCTTCTTCAAATCTCTTTTTCCTCCCTAGATAACGTACACAGAAACAGTGTGAGAATTTCAGTGGAGCTTTTCTGATTTATACTATCATGCTGAGTGGAAGCCCCTCTGTCTGTGAGAATGGGCATTACGCAAGTGGTAAGCCCTGCATGTCTAGGATGAATAGTGCAAATTGTGAGACCCTCCCTCACGCATGCTAAAGGCGCAGATCGACAGTTTAACATTTAATGATGAGTTTTAATAAACTTTTTTTCCCCCCCTGTGGCAATCTAGAATATTGCAGGGTGAATCAGGAGCTATGAGGAAAACATCAAACAGGAAATCCGTGGGAGAGAGGCTGAGTCCAAGTCAATTACCAAAACTCTGCTGATGTGACCATGCTGCATAGCTCAGTTTTCAGAGTCAGAATAGAAGAGGTCTCCCTTGCCATACAACCATGCTGTGAAACCCTTAGAGGAGATTTTCCTTTGCATTTTCATTGGCTTCTGAGGTCTTTGGATCAAGCCTGTGTGCCATAGCTTACCATGACCTGGGGAAAAAATAGAGAAAGAGGGTGTTAGCTTGACTGCGTTGGTTGACAGTCACCTTTGCGAGACCCGGTCTCTTGAAAATCAGTGACCTGCTGGTGAACTGCAGCAAGGGGGGAAGGAGCAAATATTCCAAGGAGTTGAAGCAGGACATGCACTTGCATCTGATCCGAAATAACTGCTGTACAAAGGAAAGGAGAATGTAGCCAGCATAGCCAAGCTGGTATTTTGTGACCTTCTGGTTGCAGAGTTCAAGATATCTTAATTTCTTTTTTGCTGGAGGCTTCTAAGCTGGGGGAGGAGGAGTTAGCAGTGGTGAAGCAGGAGAGAGTAAATTTCCTTTCTAAAAAATATTCTTCTTCCGGTGGAAGCAGTGTATTGTTTCTTGAAATGGACAAAGTTATTTTCTAACTTCCCTGTATCCTGTCACCTGGCCCTTCCTTCCTCCTCCTGATACCGCAGTAAAATACACAAACATATGAGCTATGCATTATTTGCATCATGGCAGGATTTATATTCTGATCAAGGGTAGTGATTTATACTTGTCGGATTTTCTACAGACCACATTCCAGATGTGGAATGAATTTTACAGGCATTTATTAGTCACTAGGGGTGGCTGAGGATGGCTTCCTTTATACCCCTGACATTTATGCTCTGGTGTAGCTTCCCTTTTCCTTTCAGTGATGCTTTTCCTTTAAAAAGAGTAAAAACAAAAGGAAAACAAAAGGAAAAGAAGTCCATTCTGTAGCAGCACAGACCTAATGGGACAGATTATGTTTATGGAGAAGGACATTTGGAACAGAAATCCCATTCTTCTAATAAGGAAAGAAAAAAAATCCTGATTACCTTTATTAACAAGCTGTTGTTGATGCTTCCAAGATTTTAATCACCTTTACAAATGTTGTGGTGTCAGCATTGACTTTCTAAGCTTGTCTGTTCTAACAACTGAGCTTTAAGTCAATGTGATAATAGCGAACCCTTAACTATTCTCTTACAAATTAAGATCTAGGTGAGAATTTTAACTTAAATAAAAGGTATGAGATAAGTCTTCCCGAAAGGATGAGAAGCTATAGCTTGTTGGGTATTTTTTACACATAGAATATCAAAAAAGTTGATTTTATGGCCAGAACAAAAGAAACTTAGGCTTAAGACACTCCGCAAGCTGCATGAAGCAAGGACCATGTTCAGACTGCCTGTTGTGGGGAATGTAAGTGACATAAGTTCAAGAGAACAATAATGTGAAATCCAACTTGCATGTGGGTTTCTTGAGGCTCATGGGAAGCAGAAGGGAGCTGCTCTCTTCTTTGTGAGTGTGATCACTGTGTTTTCAGCCTGCAGTCTGAAAAGGTGCCACATATGACCCAAAATTTACAGAGCAACAGAGGGAGTGATCATGGAGAAAGTGGATGGGAGACAGGAGAAGAACTCCTGAGAGAAGAAATTCTTTTGGTAAAATCAAACAGATTTGGTAGATAGAGATGGGATTACAAAGCCAACGTGTGTTACGTGGGGGTTAATCCATGCACTGCTATTCATCCCAATTTGAAATTTGATTCCCACATTGCAGCAGCTCTTGAAGTTCTGCCTGAGAAGTTCTGTTTGCTCAAACCTGGTATACCAAAGGCTAAGAGGGGTCCGTCATTGGATTGAACACTGTGTCTGGGTTTGGCAGGGAAGGTCTAATGCAGGTTTTGCTTTCAAACTAAAATCAAACTGTATAATTCTGATACAAATTGGGTGCCTGCTGACAGCCAGCAGATGCTTGACTTTCTGCTTGATTCTGCTGTGCCCATACTGCCTTTCTTACACTGCCTTTCAGTGGGGAGATGAGCTGCCACAAGCGTAATTCTCAGTGAAATGGGTAAGAGGGTTCCCATGAACATTTGGGTTTGGGTCTGGCTCTTGTGCCACTGACAGAACCCAGAAATGGTGACCACAGGAGACAGGTAGACCTATTTTATGGTACGGCTTCTTTAAGAATGTACCATCAGATTAGGTGGGGTAAACCCCATGGAAGCAGAAAACAGCTTGCTGAAGTTTTTCAGGGATGAACTCAGTGTGACAGCACAGGAAAAGTATAAACAAATAAGTAAGCAAAGAAGTTGCTGGAGCAGATAAGAAGAACAGCTCAGGGAATTATTTATAAGACATGAGAAAGCAGACAGCGTACGTGATGGGTTTAACTCTGATGGACCCATTAGCTACAGGCAGTACTGAGTTTAAAGAGTCCAAAATCCCTGTGACAGCTGAGATCAATGGGAATCTGTTCTCTTTGGTATTTATTAGATGAAGGTTAGGTTAATGGATTAACTTGTCAGACGAATTTGATAGTTGGTTCATATAATAAATACTAGCCCTTACAGGGAAATATTAATTGACTCTTTTGACCATGACCTAGAACAGGGCAGCTCTTTGCCCTGTGTTGCTTTTGAGAAAAATAAACAAATTGTGTAGGTGGGTTTGGGAGTCTGATGCACATGTTTGTGATGCGGATGAGATTATTTCTCATAACCAATAACCAAAACAATAAGAAAAAAAACCCAAAGCAGCTGACACTGTGATTTACCCTTACAGGGATGGACTCAAAATGAGCATGTTGCCACATGGGGATTGATTCACTGATCCACCAAGACCAGTGGGAATCCTCGTTATCACTTCAACAGGCACTAGATGAAACCTCAGCTTCTCAGAAACTGTGCTCTGGCTCAGCCAGTGAAGTTGCTTTTCCCATTACAGTCTGTGGGTCAGAATCAGGGTCAGTGTCAGGGGATTGGCAAAGCAGATATCTGACTGCTGGTTGCAAAAATGCTCACAGGCTTAGTTTGCGTACATCAGGACCTGGGACAGGCAGGCTGGTGTCATGGGAGGAGTTGGGATACCTGTGGAAGGGGAAGGAAAAGCAACACTGCTGCCTCCGTGCGTCTCACTACCTCAGCTGCACCCCCGCCAGCACAGCCCTGCATCCCTGCTCTGCCTCCATGTTGCCTGCAGCTGGAGCAGCCACCTCTCACCCCTCTCCAATGGGGCAGCACATCTCTGTTCTGTCTCTGAAAATCCTTGAGCAGGACTGGGTTGGAAGCTGCTGTGCTAAAATCAAGGCAGGACAGTGATGTTTATCTGACGGTGCTCCTCATCCCTTTTATTTAAAATAAAAGGCCAGTGGTGTGCAGTCAGTGATGAATTATTTCTTTGTTTCTGGACTAACAACCCGTGCCACAAGTGTTGAGAATTCCAGTTCCATTAACAGCTGGGTCAAGGTGCTGCGTGTTTTAATCCTGTGTGGTTTATGTATTCGCACTATCACAGCCTGCAGTGCTACAGCTGTGTTTATAGCCATCTATATGCCTGGTGTGTTTTCCATATTTCCCCGCCACCGTGTGCTGTGGTAGTCAAGATAATGTTGCCTTTAAAAAATATGCTGTTGAGATGCTGAGATCTCTGAGTCCCGAAAATGAGCAGAGTCGCTAGTAGGGATTGACCAGGCTTTATGCTTTTGATGTGAAAATTGCAGCAAGCCAAATGTTCTTAATCTTCCCCAGAGGACATTTCCAAGGAAGGAAGAGCAGCAACTGGCCAGTGTCACTAGGAAACCACTGGGAGCAGTCAGTCAAAGAGCCTGGAGAGAATTTAAGGTCCGAAAGTGAACACACACGAGGCATTGCTTGCCTACAGCATGCCACTGCAGTGATGGCCTGCCTGCTGTCATGAAGCACGTTGAGGGTCCTGAGCTGGGACTACCATCAGCAGGCTGGCAGGGGGTTGTGCTGAATCGCAAAACACAGGAGAAAGCAAATTAATAAATTCTGCTGGGGCTTGCATCTCTCTGCAGCACTTCAGCGTGGTCCCATCCACTCAGGAGATGTGATCTCCTGTGGGATATTCCCAGAGCTCCCCTTCTCCTCAGCTCTCCAAGCTCTCTTGTCTGTGTCTGAGCCCTTTGCTATTTGGAAACCTCGGTGTGTAGATCACAGGGTTGTGAAGGCTGTTCACCCTTGTACTACGTCAAGAGTATTTTTGAAGGAAAACAACTTGGGGAAGCCAGTGGAGTTTTTATTGTAATCAAAAAGAAAATAACAATACCTGAGGCTGTGACTTGTAAAGAAATGCTAGCAGTAGCACAAAAAAGGAGTCTGAGCTCTCCTGATGACAGGCTCAGAGTCTGGGTAGTACTTTCTGTATCTGCTGCAGAACATGGCAATGGACGTAGCTTTGACATCCTTGTTTGAATGGTTTATCACTTGCATCTCCAAGCACAGGCTGGAAGGACTCCAGTCTGCAAGGGACTGTACAAACATGTAGACATCCCTGTACCAGGAGATGGCCACACTAGTGGTGCGTCTAAGAGACAAGCAAGGCAGTGCTTTATTCACTTGGATTGCCCTCAGAGTCGGCTGGCTTGTGGCATACCCTAAGTCAACTTTGTACTGCATGCTGCATTTCTTATTCTCATCAGGGGCTGCGGAGGTATAAAACACAGCCCTGCCTGCTTTTGCTAGACTTTCCCAGGCTTCCTTCAGAAAGATAAGTGGGGCCCTTGGGGTATTAGCAGAAGTAGGTAGAGTGTATTTCTCCCTTGGCATATACAGCCAGAAGCCAGCCAGCATCTGTCCTGGAGGTGAGTTAGAAGAGGATTGTGACAGAGGAAGATGCAGAGGCATGACCCAGAAGAAATGACTAATAAAAAATGACTTAAGAGCTCTTCTCCAAGGATCAAAGGTTAAGTCTAGGTCAATTGTAATAACTGCATTGCTTCACCAGTCAGGACATGTGCAGTCTCCTAGAGGAACATCTAAAGCATGTTCTCAAATGGCACTAAAGTGGCTGCCATTTGAAAAAGATTTGGTTCCCCCCAAGTTTGGCAGGTGTAGTTTTACACCAGCCTGAAGCTTCTCAGTAACAGGGTCACAGGATGATTTCTTTTCTCAAAACCTTCCCAGTGTGCAATGAATTTTCTGTGGGTAAAGCCAAGATCACAGAGTTCCCTGCAAGCACTCTCCCCTTCAGCAGCATGCCTTGCAAAACGTGGCAAGAGAAATAGGGAAATGTTCCCACTCCCAGGGTTTAGACTATTATTGATGCTCAATAGGAGCTAAGCAGTGCTTATTTACTTATCCTAAAAATGGATAAAAGAGTTCAGGAATAGCAAAATGGAGGGAGAATGGATGAATAAAGAAAGCAGGAGTCTGTCTGTCTGCACTATATAGAGGAGTGCTGTGGAGAGATACCCAAGCCAATGCAACATGAGCTACCCAAAGAATCAGAAGTAGGGCAGCATCCTATACAGCAAGGTTTTAAACACTAGGATCCAATTCAACTCCCAGGCATCCTTTGTTCTCTGCTGCAAAACTTGGCAATACTGCTGCATGTTTCTGTTTCACACACTGGTTTGGGAAGTGCTGATTCAATGAGATGTTTTTCCTGCCAGTGCCTGAGCTTGCTGCCTCACTGTAAATGGGAGTTTAGTCACAGCATTTTGCCTGACACATACCTGCCCACCCTGTTGTCATTATCAGTTTAAGTATTTCCGTCTCACACAGGGGCACACAGTAAAAATATATTACAAAGGCTAAAAAGATTTAGTCATCAGCAGTTCAGTTAAGCTTACACAGTTGACTGCTCAGAAGAAATAAGAGTCTTAATTGGATAGTTTTCTATTTGAAAAAGCAGTATGGCTCAATGTGGAGCTTCTGCTAATGAAACAACTGTCCAGAAGTATCAGTAGGCAGCACAGGGAGTGGTTAACCAGTCACTACAAAACTCTTCCATCCATCAGCTACTTACGATTATCTTTTTAAGGACACACTTTTTTTCCTGTGCAACATTGATTAGCACTATTAGACACCACGCATTTGCACATTAATAGGAGAATATGTTTCCTTTTCGTCTGGCCAGGTAATAACCACGTGCATTTTCAAGGTGAGCTATCTGCAAGGCTGCTCCTAGTGTTTGACAAAGAAGATGGGTTAATAGCTAGATGGAGCTATAGTATGAACAATTCTCCTGGGTTCTGCTTTGCACACTTATTTCTTATGCCAATTTGCCTTTGAACAACCTTTTATCTGAAATTGTTCCAGCCATGTTTGCCTAGTGTGTGCTACATGCTAAGTGCAGGTTGAAGGAGAAACACAGGTTATTCTTACCGTAAGCATTACCTACGGTATGAGGGAAAAGGTCCTATTCTGTTATTTCCTGTGACACTAACCTGGACTGGAGACCTCACTGGAAGCAACTTTATTTCATTATGAAATTGTGATAATTAAAATGTCACTTAAGCTTAATTCTCCTCACAGAACTATTAGTCAAGAATTGTCAGACCTTTATGCGCGGAATTTTTGCTTCCATTTACTCCAGCAGAACAGTATTTGGCCAGTGCTGAGTGCTTCTGATAATCCCTCTATAAATATCTGTGAGAGGGAGTCAAGAGTTGTTGGCAATTTCTTCACTGTGTGAGGCATTCATGGGATCATTACGGATTTTAAAGCAAATTAACACTTGGCTTTAGACACGAATGATGTAGAGAACTGGGACCATTTCCCTTTTTTCCTGGTTAGTTTGGGAACAAACAGGTATTTAGATCTTTATTTGCTATTTGAATTTATTCAAAAAGAATATTTTACTGTGCAAGTGAATGCCAGACCAAAGACTGTTCATCAATTACGTATGGCACATACACACCACAGACACTGATAATCAGAAGTCAGCGTGTATATTGTTTTTCCTGGATACTGGAACAACATATAATTTTCTTTTTTTGATTTTAAAATTTTATAAAATTTTATAAATTGGCAGAGCCCTCCAGCAACTTGATATAACAATTTGTCTCCTCATGGAGGAGGAAGAGGAAGCATGTGTTTTTAGGAAATAACCAGGACTAAAAAATGTGAAGGCATGTAAGTCCTGTTCTTTATTCTTTTACAAAAGGAAATAGAGAATCTAGAGATAAACTCTGTGTCTGGTTAAGCTGTATCAGTCCCAGAAGTCCTTCCTGCCTGGCAGATGGATAGCAGGAGAAAAGCTAAAGCACTTGAAGCACATTATTTATCGGTGACCAGATTTTATGTATGTATATTTTTGTAACAGCCTTTTTCCATAATTATCTCTGCATGTCTAAGTGCAATACTGTTTATGATGCCTTTTATCATGTATTACCATCATCCCACTTGTGGGTGAAAACACTGAAATTGCATTTTTTGGTATTTCATTTTCCAAGCCACTGTCAGGTTTGGTATATTAGTAGCTCCCAAACTAGTATGCTATAGCTCATGAGAGCTTACTGCACTCCCTCTGTGTTGTCTGAAAAGTGCCTGCCATGTGCTTGGTATTTTCTACATGTGATTCAGTTTAGGCTTGCAATTTGCAAGTGGTTAATGCTCAATAAAGGCTTATCTACACTTACCTCAGTGGACCTAGCTGCCTTTCTGCTTGATCAATGACATATTGTCATGTTCAATGCTTCTTGTGTCTGATCTCCGCATGCTGAGATTTTTTCCACTCTTTTGCCTTGCATGCTGCTCAGTAATGTCCTAGAACACAAATATCAGGTGACTGAACGGCCTGAGGGTCATGGTCACCACCTCAGACCCTACTTGCAGAAACACTGCCTGTGGTCTTGGGTCTCATTTGAGTGAAGCAAGGGAATATGATTACAAACTTCTGCTGGCTGGAGGGACTTGATGAGGGCTTCAAGATCCTGAGATCTTCCTGGAAATTTCCCTGCATTCTGGTAAGCTTCCTGCTAAGAATAACATCCAAAGAGCCTAATTAGTTTACTTCTCTTTTCAGTTCCACAACCCTAAAACGAGGTTATAGGGAACTAATGTGAATGGTGGCAGCATCAGGCTGAAAGGAGGTTACCTGGTATGTACAGATACCCAAGGAAGGATCGCCTATACCCAGGCCACTCCTGATAGATGTGCGTCTGAACTGTTTTTAAAGACCTCCAGTATAGAGGTGTCACAGCATCCTCAGACAATTCCTGTGCTTTGCTATTCTTATCATTAGAAAGTATTTCCTAATGTCTGACATAAATCTTCCTTGCCACAAGCTGAACTCATTATTCTTGTCCTGCCCACTATAACCAGAAGCTACTTCAGTAGTTACTTGCTCACTTCAATTCCCACTAAATGCAATTTTATCCTTTAATTCTGATTGGTGGTGGATGGTGACTATGTTTACACGAGTAGAACAGACATGCTTACAAGCATTCCTCAAAGCTTTACTATTTCTTGGCATTAAGGACCAAGGCCATCAGCTCTAGTGCTTCTGTGTTCAAAGTGCAGTTGTCTTCACATGTACAGGAATCAGAAGAGACTTTTAAGGCTATTGCAGGCATAGGCAATACACTTGGAATAGTAAACATCTGGTTAGGTAATGCCAAAAAGGTAGAAGGTCATTTTATTTTGACTGGTTGTGTACATTTGGTACCTGATCGAAAGTCTACTGAAGATAATGAGGGCATGTGTACTTTGTCACTTAAGACTGCGCCAACAAATCTTTCAGGACTTACCCACACCTTTAAGCCTTTGTCAAACTAAACCTGCCTCTTGAAGCAGAAAATTCTGGGTATGTTGAATACCTTAACACGAGTTCAAGATCTTTTTCATGCAGCCTGGACTTGAACCACTATAGACACATCCACTGTCAGGTACCTCAGTCTTGACACTTCCTAGCCTAGCACAGAGGTTGTGGAAGGGATCCATCTCTCCTAGCATTAGGTGACAACAACGTAGTTCCTACATCTGAGCTACCTGTCACAGAATCACAGAAGGGTTTGGGATGGAAGGGACCTTCAAAGATCATCTAGCCCAACCCCCCTGCCATGTGCAGGGACATCTTTCACTAGATCAGGTTGCTCAAATCTCCATCCCACCTGACTTTGAACACTTCCAGGGATGAGGCATGCACAACTTCTCCAGGAAACCCGTTTCACTGTCTCATCACCCTCATTGTAAAAAATTTCTTCTTTATGTCCAATCTAAATCTGCCCTCTTTTAGTTTAAAACCATTACGCCTCATCCTGTCACTACAGGCCCTGGTAAAAGGTCTCTCTCCATCTTCCTTATAAGGCCACTTTACATATTGAAAGGCTGCAAGAAGGTCTCCCCAAAGCCTTCCTTACTCTGGGCTGAACAACCCCAACTCTCTCAGACTTTCTTCATAGGAGAGGTGTTCCATCCCTCTGATCATCTTCGTGGCCCTCCTCTGGAACCCCTCTAACAGGTCCGCGTCTTTCTTGTACGGGAGACCTGAGTTGGATGCAGTACTCCAGGTGGGGTCTCATGAGAGTGGAGTAGAGGAGCAGAATCACCTCCCTCGCCCTGCTGGCCACGCTTCTTTTTATACGGCCCAGGATATGATTGGCTTTCTGGGAGACACCTACAATTGGTCACATATATCCCTCATGTAAAATGAAGCCACAAATATTTAATGCTAAGCCATAGCCAGCAATATTGATAGAAAGTATATGAGTGATAAGGTTTGGTATGCTTTCACTTGCTCTTGACTCACTTGGTAGCATAGGCACAGATGGAGAATCTTTCCCTCCATTTCAGAGGGCTCTGCATAGGCTCTAGTTCACAAAATTCAGTTTGCAGAAAGTCTGTTTGTCTTTGAATGAAAAAAAATGCCTTGTGGAATAATTTACAGTACAAGGGTGCTTCAGATTCCAAGTTAAAATCTGAGAATGGATGTGCAGGTTTGAGGGCTTCGTTTTGCAGAAAGGCAAACTTCACTAGCAGAAGTTCATCTGAGTGGTTTCTGCATTATAAATTTATCCCGGATTAGTTTGGTAAGATTTAGCTACAAAACAAGAAGTCTCATGATTGCTTATGTGTATGTTGCAAAGTGGGATTGAGAATAAAGTGGATATAGTTCATGTGGTAGGTCCTCCTTGTCATCTTATTTCATTTTGACAACTATATGAGATTGAAGACCCTAAATTTCTGCCCAGGTATTTTTGCAGCTGTGTTTAAATCAAATATTAACTTTCTTTCAGCGACACAATGACTATGTTTTTGCAACCATTCAGTAAGTCATGGATGTTTCCTGGAAGAATGAGCTCGTTAGTGTCTGGTGCTTGTTTAAATGAAAATGTTGCTGTTGCAGTATCTTTCTTTTCCACCATGAGTGGGGTTCTCTCCTTGTCTATAAACAGGTAGTTTGGGTCCTGTACATTGGGACTCACTGCTTTTCTTCATTGTGTTTCAAAGCTCATTTTTTGCAGTACACTAAAACTGCTGCGGAAACTTCTACACCGTGAGGCAGAGTTTGCCACCCACTTACAGGGAAAAATCCCAACGTCTAGAAATACAGATGAAAACTTTTCATTGAAGAGTTAAACAGAGCCAAGCAGAAAATCTCTGTGCTTTCTGCTTTATTGCATGCAGAGGCTGGACACACTATCATTTTGTTAATGCCGCTATTTAGCTAGATCTTGTTGGATGTACTTGAAGCACTAGGTATCTTGATTCACAGATATTTTCTAAGCAAGGCTATTTCTGTGACATTGAGTTGAACTTGAAATTGGAAGTGTCAAATGAAGTATTTTGCTGTTTTCTATCTAGGTGGCTGCAATTTATCTATATGAAATCTGATCTGATCATCTAAGGACCCTAACTGGAGCAAATGAAATGTTTTATCACCAGGAATCACTTGAGATGACTTTCCAGAGGTGTAAAAGGCTGCTGTAATAGGCTGTCCTCCTTGTACTTGTGGATGAGATATTTTTGCTGCAGCGAATCTGCAGTATTAAGGTGCATGTCTTCCTTCTCTTTGTCTGTCCAGCCCTATGGGTTTCTGCTAGGAGATGAAAGCTCCTCTTGCACCTGTGATCTTATTTTGACCCCATCCAGCAGCTTCCAACCACTTCAGACTATGAAACAGAGTAGGATATGATCCCCTGACCAGTTCACAGTGTACTGCTGCCCTTTTTGGCTCTGTCAAGAAGAGGGCAGAGCTGGCTCTGAGGCTTCAAACTCCTTCCGGCTCAGTACTGAGAAATCCCAGAAGCTGCTGCAAGTTGTCCCTCATCTCATGATTCCCTTACTTTACTCTTACTTGGATCATATTTTGTCCTGACATCCAAAAGTGATTTTATCAAATCTTCTTTAACTGTCTCAGCTCAAAACCTATTCTCCAGCTCCCTTGTCCCCCTGCCTCCTCCTAACCAGCTTGCACAGGAGAAGTCTGGGCATGTTTTCCAGCTGGAGATGGTGGTGTTACCGCACTGTGTCTCCTCTGTTGGTAAGTGGGCACAGGGGAGGTCGCAGTCTCTCGTCATTAGCCTGGGACCCAGCCGTGCCTTTGCTGTCTGCCCCACATTGCCTCCTGAGTGTGACACCCACAATACAGCCTGAGCTAAGGTCCTGTGGGAAGGGTGAAGGGGGGTGGATTGATATCTAAACATTTTGTTCATTCTCTCTTTTTTCTCAGGAAGAGCAATTTTAAAGTTCTGCGGAGAGTCAGTCCTCCTGGCCACTCCTCTGTGCTGTTGCTTCATGTCTGCTCTCTGGCAAAAGGTGAGCAGATTAAAATGATAGTCTGCATCACATGCTCACCTTGGAAGCAGGTTGATTACTTCAATCCCATCTCCAGCACTGGAGAAGGGCCTCAGTCATGACTTCAGGTGAGAGGAGAACAGCTTCGAACCTGCCTTCATGATGCTGAGCTCAATGAAAACAACGTTAAACCACAAGACAGAGTAAGGTTCAAGTTGCTTCTCAGCTGGAAACTCTGGAGAGACAGTAAACACAAAGCCTGCCCACTGCCAAGGAGTTGTTTGTTTGTTTTTTTCCTTAATGAAGCTGCTCTTCAGAACGGAGCCCTGCACTCCCCATCGCACAGTGCTGGCCCCTGTTGTGATAAAAAGAGTGCTCGGAGAGCGGCAGGATAGGGCAGTCACCCATGACACTTTGACTGTGTATTTTTAAACATCAATAAATAGACGCTGTTCAGGGGAAAAGGAGTGTGAACAAGAACCATTCACAATGCCTTCCCTCCAGGGCAGGCAGCTGCTCCTGGCTTTGGCTGCCTGCTGCAGACGTAGCACGGGGGGAACTGTGGCAGCTCTCTTTGGCAATGGTGGGCAGGTGTTTCTGGCTCCCAGGTCTTGTGTGATTCCCACAAAGCATCTTGCTGATTTAAAAGGCTGGGACTGTCAAGTTCATGCTATGTTCCTGCCTCCTGTTGAAGTTCCCAGCTCTGTGTAAGTTGAAAATTTCACCTCTCTAAAAGGCAGCTGCTGGGATCCAGAACATGCTTTCATGGCAGCAATTCAAATTTCCCATTAAGTATGAGAGCCAGGGGCTTCTTCTGAACTTAACAAGTTCCCCAAAATAGTTTTCTCCACCTCTAGCATCAGGAAAGAGCAAAAACTTTTTTTAACGCTTACTCCAGATCTCTCTATGCCAGAAAATAAAGAAGTTAATTTTCTTCCTGACATTCCTGTGTGTCACACCCTCATTACAACACCCTTCTCTAGGAGCATTCCTGAGCGTAAGAAAGAGAAAAGTGAATCTGAAGTGACTTTACTTGGTCTAACTCTGGTCAAAATTTCTGCCAGCACTTACTCCCATGCTCATAGGTACATGTGAAACTAGAGTTAAGGTTTATCTTCTCCTGTCAAAAGGGCTCAAAAGACTATGGGTAACGGAGGAACACGGTGTGTGCTGGTGAGTTTGCTTTATTCTCAAGTCAACAGCAGAAATCATTCCTATGCCAGGCACATAAACACCTTTCTTAAACCATCCCAGTGATTAATACACTGAAGAATGTGTCAGTCCCAGCTGGAGCCGTTGCAGTTTTATAGTCACTGGAAGGGGTATCATCTCAGGTGACGATCTTAGGGGACATTTCTCAATTCTGCTTTCCAGAGAGGTGGGTTTACACCAGTCTCCTGCCTCATGCACTCCAGGCAGAGCACCCGGCTGCCTGAGTGTAAAGGGATGCTCACTCTCTCTTTGGGAAGCAAGCCTCTAGCACAAGGCCAGCCCTGCTGCATGTTAAATACATGGTGGCTGGAGTGCCACAGATTTTCTGTCATTTTTGTCAGTCTGAGACTTTGAACAATGGTTGTGATGAATGCTGAATTTTAAAACACGGCTGTGTTTTTTTTCCAGCTATCTTGTCTTGGGAAGTTTGAAAGACATGCTCTGTACTCTTGGTAGGAAAAGTCAACACTCACAGTTTGGTGGAGATACTGCGTGCCTTCCCTGAAATAAATACTGGAAGCAGAAAGCCAGGTGGAATCTGATCTTTACCAATGCTTGGAGGCTGGGTATGTTGCACCCTGTTAGATATAGCAGGGGCTGGCATGCATGTAGAAGTATATGATGACACAAAATGTTCAAGACTGACAAGTCTCCTTCAGAGGTGATATTTTTCCAAGATGGTATTTTCAGGCTGCACAAGGAACAGGAATCTCACATGTAGTATGGAGAAAGCTGCCCCTTTAAAAATCAGCCTCGTGATGCTGCTTGTCATGTGAAAGTTTCAGCTGAATGTTAATGAGGAAAATCTGTTTTCAGTTAAGCCAATGTAAACTCAGGGAAATTTAACCAGGATTGGTGAAGTCACTTCAGATTTGCACCATAGCATAAATTTGATTGGAACATTTGCTTTCATGTAACTTTTGCGGCTTTATTCCATTCATTATATATGACCATAATTTATGGAGGTTCCACATGCACATGCAAGTTAAGGCAATTTGGTTTCTTTTATTAAGCTATGAGTCTGTTTTATAATCAAAGTAAATCAGGCTCATTTGCACACCAAAAAATCTCGGTGTGGATTTCTGTCTGTGGGAGTGGAGACGAAGTATCTTGCTTGCTGACTCTAGCCAAACTATGCATTTAGCTTACCCAGTGAATTTTCATGGTGACTCAGTGCAATTCATTTGCTCTAGTGAGATATGCAAATGCTAATTTTTGAGAGCTGTATTCGAATTTAATTCTTACCAACGCATGTATGAATTCATATGAAGGACTTCAGTAATGTTACACTGGAGTTTTGCCATGATAATTAAGAAGCAAATATGGCTTAACACAGGGGGGAGGAGAAGCCACAGAGTAGATCGCATCATGAAGCTGTAAATTTCCACATTAGCTTTGTCCTGGCTGTTACTTAGCACACTGACTAGCTGACTGTCCCAGAGCAAAAGCGCCAAGTGAAGATGTCTCCGTCAGTACCACTTGGCCTCCTTCCCCCAAGGTCTGAGTACTGACATGCGTGACAGGAAGCCTGAGGTCCTATCTCATCTCTGACCCTTTAAATACTGCACTGACAAAAGGCATAAACCCCTGTTCTTTTGAGTCTGCTGCGTGAGCTAAAACACAATAGCTCCAAGCTAGTTGCAGACTCAGCGTGGTTCTGGCCAAACGACTGTGTTTTGCTACATTAAGGACTGAGTTATTCCTTAAAGGATGGATTCTGTGCTAGGAATAGTAGGAATTTCATTGCTGAGGAGACAGGTCCATCTGACTCCCAGCTGAAGGGAGACAGCCCTCATCCTTATAACTCCTCTACACAAAGGGGAAAGGTGTGCCCTTCTTGCCATGTGCTGCATTCTGTTTACCTGACCCTGCCCACTGCACCCAGACCTGCCCCATGTATCTCCCAGATGGGAAGGAATGGAGCAATCCTGTTTCTCCCCTAAGCAGTAGGGTGAAGGGCTCCTGGCTCTAAAGAGCTTAGCTGGAGGTAGCTGATCCATGTCAGCAGAACAGCAAATGCATTTGTGACTATAATGCAGAAAAAAATCTCTCTCAGAGGTGTCTGAAATCTCTTTTTTCGTGACACATTATCCTAGATAAAGTTTTAAGAATTGGCAAGCTCTCTGTAGACCTGATGTCAGATTGCTATCATGTCAAGGATGTTCATACAGAGGTGTTGTACTTCCTTCCAGGCTCTGAGGTCTGCAGTGCCTTTCCTGCTTTATCAGAAACTTTAGTCCCTGCTGGTCTCTGGGTCTCCCATAAGGAATAACTCTTTGGCACCGAGGCCTCTCTGTGACTGTCTGTCTTACTTTTGTGCGGCAAAATGGGTTTTCACTCCTTTCCCCTTTGTGATTAGTATTATGGAGCCTTCGTTATAGAAAGTCTCCACCTTCTTCCTAGGATAACAAGGAGAGGTTAAAAGACAACCATATTGAAATGTTAGAGATAGCAGAGAGTTTTTTGTTAGTGAGGCCTTTTCACTCCTTTGGTACTCTCCTGAGTGGGGACAACATCTGACCATTGCTGCAGATTGTGTCTCAAAAAGTAATTTACTAATGGAAAGGCATCTTTCTATAAAAATCATTCTAAGATAGGACTGTCTATCAAAACAATGAATATGTGAACAGGTAAAAATGAAACACCATAAATAAAACATGCACCATCTTATTTCAGCTTGCCACAGGTCAGCCTAAAAGAGTTGACAGCTCTTGGAAAGACTTTGCAAAACATTTCAGCATTAAACAACAGTAGCTTCGACTCCTAAAAGCCTTTGTTTATCTGGGCCAACATCCAGAACGCATACAAAATAATTATCTACCAACACACAGACTGTTTTCATGCAACCCTAGACATATACATAGCCATATCAGGTCCTTATTACTCCTCTTAGAACTGTCCTGTAGAGATGACTGTTGCCTTTGAACAAGGTTAATGAATGCTTGATCCTGAAGCTAATGGCAACTCCATTCTTGAGCTAGGTTTTTCAGATAAGACACCCTATTTTGTTACTGAGAAACAGGTCAGGAAAAGATATTTACACATTCTGAAAACTTGACATTACCCCATTGACTCTTCCATTTAAAGTAAATATTTTTAAGTGGATGATGGACCGATGTAACAGAGAGTGTGTTGCATTATTTGCTGCTTCCAGATACTCCTGCTACATTGGTTCTAATGTGTCTGTATAATAACAATAGTCCATACTGAGTAGCTCATACCCCCTTCCAAATCTTTGTGACTAATATAGAATCATAGAATCATAGAATCATTTAGTTGGAAAAGGCCTTTGTGATCATCGAGTTCAACCGTACCTGTCCACTACTAAACCATGTCCCTAAGCACCTCGTCTACCCACCTTTTAAATACCTCCAGGGATGGGGACTCCACCACTTCCCTGGGCAGCCTGTTCAAAAATTTGACAACCCTCTCTGTGAAGAAATTTTTCTTAATATCCAATCTAAACCTCCCCTGGTGCAACTTGAGGCCATTGCCTCTCGTCCTATCACTTGCTACCTGGGAGAAGAGACCAACACCCACCTCGCTACAACCTCCTGTCAGGTAGTTGTAGAGGGCGGTAAGGTCTCCCTTCAGCCTCCTCTTCTCCAGGCTAAACAACCCCAGATCCCTCAGACGCTCCTCATAAGACTTGTTCTCCAGATCCTTTACCAGCTTCGTTGCCCTTTTCTGGACACACTCCAGCAACTCAATATCCTTCTTGTACTGAGGGGCCCAAAACTGAACACAGTACTCGAGCTGCGGCCTCACCAGTGCCGAGTACAGGGTGACAATCACTTCCCTGGTCCTGCTGGTCACACTGTTTCTGATACAAGCCAGGATGCCATCGGCCTTCCTGGCCGCCTGGGCACAATGCTGGCTCATATTCAGTCAGCTGTTGATCAACACCCCCAGATCCCTCTCCACCAAGCAGCTTTCCAGCCACTCATCCCCAAGCATTGCATGGGGTTGTTGTGGCCCAAGTGCAGGACCTGGCACTTTGCGTTGTTGAACCTCATACAACTGGTCACAGCGCATTGGTCCAGCCTGTCCAGGTCCCTCTGCAGAGCCTTCCTACCCTCAAGCAGATCAACACTTCCACCCAGTTTAGTGTCATCTGTAGGGGAAGGATTATTTACTGGGAACCCTGCATTTTCCCCTTGTTTTTTTAGCTTACTATTTGGAGAAACTGAGGACTTCTCAATGCCAGCTGGATAAGATGTTCTTCATTCCTAACACTCTACCCTGCATGTTGCTTTTGTGCTTTTTTGTGCAGCCATGCTGCATTTCAGGGATGACATGTAAAGTGCTTACAGTATAGATGTAGCTGTGTACACAACACATAGGGGTCTGGAAACCATCTTGAAAGATACAGAAAGACAGTGCAGCACAGCGTGTATACCAGTGGAGTAGGATCTAGGAGACCTGGCTTTTATTCTTGGCTCTGCCACAGACCTCCCATGTGACTTTAGGCAGAGAAGTCACTTCACTTATCAGCCTCTGTCTATTCCATTTAGGCTGTAAATTGGTTTAAGAACTCTGATACTTAGCACAGTACTTAAAATAACGTGTCACCTTTTCAGATGGGTCCTCTGTACATGGCATCGCTAATAAAAATCTCTTAGGGGTCCATAATCCACCTGATTGCTCATTCCTTGAGTTTAATATGCCATTATCATCATAATCATTGTTACTATTAAATTTTAGACTTAGATTTTCTTTAGAGATATTGTTCCATTTTCATTGCTTTTTACTCAGGAAAAAGTTCCCCTTTGAAAACTGCCAATTGTTATCCGTAAGACACCAACTGCCCTGGGTGAAGAAGATATGCCATGTGAAACTATCATCACTACTGAATTCCCCATCAAATAAACGCAATAGCTACACTGTTGATGCAAAAGACCTAGTGTAAATATGAAATGAGAAATAAAACCAGCCTCAGCATATTGTGTAGTAAAGACAAGTGTCAATACACCTTTGGAATATTATAATTTTCTGTTAAGGGAAAGAGCATGGCTAAGTCCTGCCGTGCATTTCTTTTCACACACACACAAGTGACATGCTGGGCAGAAGAAAGACATAAGTGAATCATGTGAGAAAAATTTTAGAAGCCCAGCTAATTGGCAAGACAATTAAAACAGGGGAAAAACAGGTCAGAACTAGTCTGAGCTACTATTTGTTCAAACTATCCAAAGGCAGGTTTAAGAAGAGAATAAGCTACCTTCAGGGCAAGGGCAGGATGGATTTAGGTGTGCTCAGAATGCGTGTCATTGTCTGTAAAAGAAATCACTAATAGGGCTATAGCTAATAATGAGCCAAATCCTTGGCCTGCATTTCAAGGCACACATGAATACGCAGGGATGCGGAGAGCCTTTGAATTTCATTTCTCACTTTCTCTTCTGTGAGAGCTGTGGAGGTTCCTACAGATGTTTCATTCAGCTGGATAAACATTGATACCATGGGGAAGCTCTGTCTCAGGCTTAAGGCTTTCAAGATACAGCCTCAGTGTGCAAATGAGGTAGAGTTATAGACCGCTGTTAGGATGGGAATTGTGACCATCTAGTACGGGTCCTACCTAGTGACTAGGCAATCTAGCCCCTTTCCTGACATGATTTTCATTGAATCAAGTAACAGGGCAACATACTGAGATGGCTGTTGAGATCATATTTGACTGAGATTTGCAGGATTTGATGCAGCAACAATGTGACACATCCCACTAAATAGACCTAGTACAAAGCTCACACCGATATTGACACTTTTATTCTGCTACAAATTCCTCCCATCTTGAAAACTTCAAAAAGTTTGCAGTGATTTTGTGGAAACCAGCATGACTGGAATCGGTGCAATTTTTGTGTTGAAACCACATAACATTTGTGGTATTTTCTATTTGAACGGAAACCTCATGGAATATAATTTTATGAGTAAGTCTGAATTTTTCAGAGCTCATTCAAAATTTAAATTGAGAAACAAATGTTCAAAGATCCAGCTCATAGGTTACTTATTCACGTTTTGCTCAGGTAGAGCCCCACTGCTGTAAATGCAGTTACACTGCACTTACATCAAGGTAGATCAGAATGAGGTAAAGACATAGGAATGAAACCTGGAGGTATTCTTGAGATCTCAGCATGATCTGTCTCCGTTGAATGTATGTCAAAGATGCATGAAATGGATCTTTAGTAATAATGCATTCCAAAACCTCCTTTGTCTAAAAAGGAAACTCGCTGATTTATCGTGGTGAGATATAGTCTGTCTCTATAGATCATGAAAATGAGAAGACTTCTCTTAACAGTAGTATTTACCAACCTTTACCAACAGTACAAAGAATACATGTCTCCAAATCCAGTAATTTTCCAATTTAGATGTGGTTGAAATCAACCAAGAGACCCCAGATTGCTGTGTCAGATGAGTACTTGGGAAAAGCATTTACTGCACACTCCACACAAAAGACATAGAAGTCATTAATTTTACAGCATAAAAATACAAATAACAATTTTAGAAATTATCTTAAATTATGTGGAATGCTAAAAAGCAATCTAACATACTCCCAATTTATAGCTGTGATTATCATTTTAACTGATGATGATCTTTAGTTCTCTTGCTCACTAACTTTTGAATGCAAAAGTCAGCTGATTATGATGCTATGGCAGGAAAGAAGAAAGAGATAGGCAAATCAAGGACACATTTTTGCACTGGATTACAAAGTTAGTCTTCATCAATGAGAAGGTACAGCATATTATTCCCTTAAGTTTCCATACAAACTCAAGATTTACTTATTCCTAAATTATCAAATGCTAAAGATAGAGCACTTCAACCAGCTCAGTCCATCAAACTAAGCCATGGTCCATGTAGGGGATAGACTTTTTAACTTAAGTCTTGTAGGGACAGATCTTGATGATACCTACTGAAGATTATTTTTCCTAGCAAAATGAACGCTATGACAAGATGAAATGGGTGGCTCTAAGTATGCATTGGGGATCAGCATGAGGATTGTGAAGAGCTATTTATGCTAAAAGAAATCATAGAATCATAGAATCATAGAATGTTTTGGGTTGGAAGGGACCTTTAGAGGTCATCTAGTCCAACCCCCCTGCAGTGAGCAGGGACATCATCAACTAGATCAGGTTGCTCAGAGCCCCATCCAACCTGACCTTGAATGTTTCCAGGGATGGGGCCTCCACTACCTCTCTGGGCAACCTGTTCCAGTGCTTCACCACCCTCATTGTAAAACATTTCTTCCTTATATCTAGCCTAAATCTCCCCTCCTTTAGTTTAAAACCATTAGTCCTTGTCCTGTCACAACAGGCCTTGCTAAAAAGACTGTCCCCATCTTTCCTATAGGCCCCCTTTAAGTACTGAAAGGCCGCAAGAAGGTCTCCCCACAGCCTTCTCTTCTCCAGGCTGAACAGCCCCAACTCTCTCAGCCTGTCCTCGTAGGAGAG
>VYZW01043319.1:34258-60298 GCA_013401315.1 Balaeniceps rex | reverse complement strand
TATCGGGGGTTGCCCTGACCCAGGTGCAGGACCTTGCACTTGTTCTTGTTGAACCTCATGAGGTTCGCGCAGGCCCACCTCTCCAGCCTGTCCAGGTCCCTTTGGATGACATCCCGTCCCTCAGGCATGTCAACCGCACCACTCAGCTTCGTGTCATCTGCAAACTTGCTGAGGGTGCACTCGATCTCGCTGTCTATGTCGTTGATGAAAATATTAAAGACCAGTGGTCCCAGTATGGACCCTTGAGTGACACCACTTGCTACCAGTCTCCATTTGGACATCGAGCCATTGACCACTACCCTCTGGAAGTGACCATCCAACCAATTCCTTATCCACCAAACAGTTCACCCATCAAATCCATATCTCTCCAATTTAGAGAGAAGGATGTTGTGGGGGACCGTGTCGAAGGCTTTTTGGAAGTCCAGATAGATGACATCCATTGCTTTTCCCTTGTCCACTGATGCAGTATTGGTATCAGAATAAATTCATGTTACCCTTAAACACATTAAGGCTGGAAATAAGAAAATGGTTTCTAAACTTCAGCGCAGTAAGATTCTGGAACTGTCTTTTGATAGGAGTGGTCAATTAAATCCACTGTGAAAAGTGCTGTATCATTTTGTAGAAGTACACTCAAGTATGATTGCACCTGAAGAACAAAAAGGTGTTCTTCCAGTCCTTCTCCTAGCAGAATTTTGGTACAGTACGTCCGTATTACTACTTGGAAAAAAGTCTTTGAAAATGTGGCTGGGGATGTAAATCTCTATATGAAGATGATGGGTGTTAATTTTGAATATTCAGGGTGTTTTCACTGAAGTAGATTTAAAGACCTTAGTAGGGAGGAGCATAGACTTGCAAGAAAATTGTTGTATTGGGGACTAGTTGTGATTTTATTTTATAAAAGCTTATATAATGACCTTTTTCCTAATCTTTTTGCTAATTTAATTCTGAATTCTTTATTAGAATGAATTTAATTCTGAATTCTTTATTAGAAAGTACTGAAAGATACTGAAAATGAAAAGAGAACAGATTCTCATGAAGAGTGGATTTGAAAACAAAAAACATTCACTTGACTGGAACTAAGCAAAGTTATGAAGTTTCACATCTGCATTTGGTTGCTGGACAGTGTTTTGGAGTCACCGATGATCAAGGGTTATATTGGACTCAAAACCTTGATTTGATGTGCCAAATCCCTATAACATTAGAGTCAGTGAAGCTCTTGTTGTTGCTGGGCTGGTCTAAATCTGAGATGAGAGGCTGATTTAACTTGCACTCTATCTTAAATGCAAAGTGATGTAATTTGAAGAGAGTGGAGAGTTGACTGGTGTTTTGGTTTTTATTAGAAAATCCCAATTTCTAGAACTGATGGAGCTACAGGCAAAGGTAGCACTGGTAAATGAATTTCAATATGAAAATAATTAGGGAAAAAAGTGGTAGCTGTGTTATTTTATTTCAAAATTTCCAAGTGTCATTGACAGAAAGAGGAATTTCCAGTGGGAAACATTAGAAAGATTTATATTCTAGCTATGGCTTAGAATAATAAAAAAAGAAAAATTGCAAACTTTTTTAGAATACAAAATACTCTATTTCTTGCCCAGCTCACTAGAATTAACAATTTTTTTAATATCAGTTCATTTCTATTTGAGATCTAAATGAGATTCAAATTCAAATCAACAGAGATTCAGATTTTTTTTTTAATTTTTTTTTTGGAAAATAGTAATTATTCAACAGTTCTGCCTTTTATTCTGCCTGTTCTGTGATGTTATTAGATGACACATTTAAGTTCAGTGAAATGTCCTGGGATGATATCAGAAGGGGTTGCATGTGAAAATGCAGTCTGTAGCTCAGAAAGTGTGAACAGCTGATGATGACAAAGAATGACATTTCAACAATATTTATGTCCTCTGTGTGTGGAAGAGAAAAAGAAAGAGAGTAGTAATAAGGGGCCAGGTTATTCCCCATACAGGAAAAACTTGCTTAAAGGACAGAAAATTCCCATGGGTTTCCATTCACAAGTTTCTTCAAAGTTATCTCACTGTGGGCAACAGGTTTTGCTGCACTATTGAAATTCCTATGGGTTCAACCTGCTAAAGCAAGAGATGTGTACTCAACTCCAAATTTCCTTCCAATACCCTTTCCTGCTCCGCTATCTTCCCCCACTAGCCACACAGCTCTTGCAAAGGCTGTGTTCCTACAGGCTGCCTTTTTGACTATGCAACATTTTCAGATCCTTTCCTACATCTAAAGGTAGATCCAGGCACATCAACTGTGTCCTAAGAACTTATGTTGCTAGGTATCATAGAGCGGGAGTTTTTCAGCTGAGGAACCAGAAGAAGTCGGGGTCTCTAACCAAAAATTGCTAGATAGGGAAGAGGAATTCAATCAACAGAATGCAACTTAGTCTGGATTGACTGTATTTTGTCCTGAGCATACTGACAAAAGTTAAATCCAAGGAATGGAGAAGTAAACGAGTTCAGTAGATATGCTTTTTAACCCTAGTTTCCTAAAGAAGCAAGGCTCATGGAATCTTGCTTTTTGTTTTAGAGGCCCCACTGTTTCCTCCAGATCTGTCAGCAAGTTAGCAGTGTGAGAGATGTTATGTCCCTACAGGATTAATAGAAATGGGAGAATGTGAGGCCATATCGAAGAGAGCCTGTTGATGAGACAGCTAAGGAAAATGCTGCAACGTTAACTCCTCTGCCAAAAGTTTCAGTCTGAGCTCACGCTGTCAAGAACCCCTGAGGATCCATCTGACCATGACACAAATTCATAGTAAGCCCAACCTTATTTGTTTCAGTGCTCACAGACTTAATTGCATGCTTACAAACCACTTGCATGCAATCCGCAGATGATTAGGTTTTCTGAAGCCCTTGGTGTAGGTCTCAGCCCTTTTCCAACAAGGCCAAAGGAAATTTTACCACTAAGTTCAACAGAAACCTTATGAGACAGTTGGAGGTTATAGTAACACACAATTGTGTTACAAACACCTTGAACATGTAAAATAGTTAAATCAGACATATTTTGAATACCTGGATGTGATTTGGGCTTGTGCTACAGAAGGTGTTTCAGCTTAAGAATGAAGTGGTAGATGCACACATGTCATTTTTTTGAACAAGGAATGGTTTACATTTTCTGAAACCTTGTTTATCTTCACATTCCACTTCTTAACTGGCTTTCTCTTTGCTCAGTTGTTAACTTACAGGACCAGCTATTAGCAAACGGTAAATTAAAGACAACACCAACAAAAGGTCAGGAGTATATTCTCCCAGAGCTATTTCATATCCAATCCAGAGACTTCCTCTTGGTCCATTTACTCAGAGGAATTAAGAGCAGGTGAAGGTAGGGTTGTGTGCAACTGATAACATCAAGAACACACCTGAAAATGAAGTCGTGAATGAGTAGTTTTGGCCTGATTGCCCTCAGTCTGCTGGGTATTGACCTGTTTTATCTGAAGTAAACCTGAAAAGAACCATTCCAAGCCAAGGAAGAACAACATTATGGAAATGCGAAGTTACTTATTGCTATTATTATTGTGTGGCAAATCGGAACGAGGAGAGCAAAAACATAGAGTAGAAGTATCCAACAATAGTTTCAGGTTGTCCTCTGTTGCCTTTTGTTAATCAGCTACAGTGTTTTCCTTCCTTCTGGTTAGCACACTGTATTGTTTGTATACTGTAAACAGATTGCAAATGACACTTTGTTGTGCTGTGTGTAAGTCTGGAAGGCTCCCAATAAGTCTGAGAAATAATCCTGCTAGTTCTAAGTAATTGCTTAAAGAAAACCATCAAATCTGTTTCTTCTTTTTAAGATCGTTTCCATTCTATTAAACCAGCAAATTTTTTATGTAAATGAATGAACATAAGGATCTAGTATGAAAATTTCATTATCTTCTTCCTCTGCTTTTTAGAAGGTTGAAATATATTGAGGAAAACACCATTTTAAATGTTCATAATGGCCATTCTGAAACATTTCACCCTGACCAAAGTTAAGCTCTGGTTGCTCTCACAGAGAAGGTACCATCTCACACTCACGGTGCTATATACAGCCAGTGGAGTCAAAAGATAAATTAAAGTATTGTGAATAAATCTTGAATGTAAGCTAGTGTGTTCACGAAGGGATTTTCATTTTAGAGAAAAAAACCAAACTTTCATGTTAACAGGTAGTGTACAGCCGACATTTTTTCTTTTCATACTCATTTTCGTTAAGTGACAGACAGGTAACTGTTATAAATAACTGTAACATGAGAATATCCATTGAATTAGCGTGTAAAATGTGAGTAGGTACAATTTTCCAGTGTCAGAAACCTACATCGTTGTCATTCCTCAGTTCAGAAGCACATACAGAGAAAGGGCAAATTAGGTTTGACATTGCATTCAAACTGCAAATCCTTTTTGACTTTGCTTTAGTAATTTATTCTTTTCCAGCAGCCGCTGCTTTAAATGACTCTTAGACTATCTCCATGTGCTGAAATGGTCCCTTTACTTTCTAGCAAATATTTTGACTGTGCTATTTTTTAAAATGAAAACATGCACACAACACAGATGATTACATTTTATCTGGTGATCATCTAATGTTACAGACCAAGCTGAAGGCAGTCGGTACCTGTCTGTAACACACTGCTCAAGCTTAACATCAGTCTGATGAGCAAAACATGCTTTATTTCACATACAAACAAGTGAAGACTATGAGAACAACAAATACAAAATGTTAATGAGTGTAGAAATGTCAAATATTGGTCAGGAAATGTCTTCATGTACTTTAAGTACAAAGAGTTCCCCAACTAGTCTTTTTTTCTTGTCTGATGGGGGCGGGGGGGGGGAAAGCAAGTGTGCATTATAAAGAAAAGAGTAAACACAACTTTTATAGGTTAAGTGATGTAAGTAAAGAACTCAGCTAGTAAAGTAAAACATCCTAACTTTCAGATGCCTGGGAAGATTATTACCAGCATAAATATCCTTGGTGGTTGAAACAATCCTAACTCTGTTGGAGTCTCTACCTCTCCACGTTTTGAATGTATCCACGTGTCAAATAGATATTTTTGTCTGTTTTGCACAATCACACTTTCGTCAGACAACCTGTTTTATAGTTTAGAAATAAGAAATGCTTTCACAAAAGTATTTCTTAAAATCTCTTTGTGCAGAGCATGTTGCTTCTTTGTTGAGATTTTAATTTACCAAAGAGAGTATTGAGACTACCTCAGATCCTCTTCTCAAAGTTTCTCTTCGTTGAGCGAATATACTGTCTGCTTCAGGCAAATGAAACAGTGTGCAGAGTCTAGAAGGCGATAAATTATTGTCATTTCATCACCCTCAAGGATGGGGGAAAGGCTGGTTTTATCCACTGGGTACATGCCACCCTCTATGGCACATTTTGAATGATATCATACTCTCCCGTGAGAAAGAGACAGTGTGGAGAAAAAGAGGGTTCATGAAAATAGTGGAGGTTTCATAGCTGGAAAACCCAGCAAGGACTGTTATGCATGGAGATATCAGCACTGCTTCAGCAAGTCTCTGAGCTGCAGATTACTGAATGCTGGAACAGGTACAGGGAAGTATTTCTAGAGGATTTATGCTTTTTATATTCTTTCTGAGGTATCTGCCACTGCCCACTGGCAGAGCCAGGAGAAAGGGCCGCGCAGACCCTTGGGCTGACTTGCATTGGCTGTTCTTACAGTTTTATGGATGAAGCAAAGGGGTTCCCAGAAAGTCTGTGCTGCTGCAGGTGACAACTTTGCTGTGTGATTGACATCTTCCCCACTTTCATACTGAGAATATGTTTTGTGCATCATCATATCCTACAAAGTGGCAGAAAAAACCTTAGAAGTGAGAAGCTGCTGAAGCCAAACAACAGCTCAGTAACACAAGAGCTTTTCTACCAAAGTAGTTCAGGGATACGAGGATGCAGTGATTTTTTATTTCCACCCCCAAAATAGCCCAGAACTGAGGGCTGTGGCCACCGGGTTTCCCATTTAGCTGCAAGTTTGATCCTCCATCCCTGTTTGATGTCTCCTTTGTCTTCCTACCACTTTCCTGAGGCTATTTCTTCCTCTCCAACTTCCTTGGTGTAAGACTAACTGTTCCTTTTCCCTTGCAGATGCTGCACTTTCAGAAATCACGCTTACCTCTTTCATTTTTTGAAAGACCAGAGAAAACGGCTGATCCTTTCTCCTGCTTCAGTATCCACAGATACTGGATGGTATCAGCCTGGAGACTGAAACGGCAGCTTGGTTCCACACCCCAGGATTTCCAGAGAATCTGAGCCCAGCCATCTGCGTGCAAAAATGACAAGGTGGCCTAGCTGAGACCATGATGTCAGACTGCAGCTCTAACACCCCTGCCATCTGAACGATACCAGAACAAAATTTAACCAGAAAGTGTGACCAAGTAAAATGCATTGCAGCAAAGAAATAGTTAAAGTATTTAGTCATCCTGATTTTGCAAGGTATTCATCTCTTCCGATAGCGGCCTCAAGCATTCTCATGTTGGCATTCTTGTAAAAAACACTACCTTTTGCTGCAGTTATCTTGTTTGCCATTAATGTTGGTTTTTTCCCCCCAATATGGACACAGTTTGACTATAGCTGCATTGGGGGAGTCTGAGAGCCCATGGGTTAAAAGTTGTAATCAAATACCCAAGATTTCAATAATCACATGTAATTTTATTAGGTGTCCCTTTCAATCCAATTTCTGCTCTGCAAGAGGGATTCTTGCTTATTCTATGCCTATGCAATTATGTATGAGAATTAGTTACGGTATCTTCCACAGCGACTCAACCCTTCACCTTTCCCCCAAAAATGAAAATACAAGAAACCCCCAACAGAGCATGTCTGCATAAGTTGTTAGTCACTGGAGTGAACTGAAGTTTGTTCAGAAATATTGAAAAGAACCATTTCAGTCCAGCACGAACCAAAGCTCCGTGCATGCCAGCAGCGCTAGCCGGGGTTGCTCTCCCGTTCCCTGCACACATAACAGGGAAACAAGTGTTACTTCTGCATCTCTCTGCACTAATTGACAAGTGTGGGGAATGGATCTACTGGTGTGCTGATTTCTTAATGCAATTTAATTTTTACTTTTGCCTTTGCAATTCCCCTCTCTCTTAGAGACCCTGTTAGCCAAAGGGGGTACTGGGGATATTACATGTTTAGAATACAAGATATTATTAAAATATCCTATAACATTATTTTTAGAAGCTGATGATTGATTCCTAAACATATTTATTGGGATCCTTATAAAGTTTTGGTGCTGAAAAGCTTAGCAAAATGACTCCTTAGCACCTCTAGTGTTCTCCTGGTCCCACAATACCCTTCACTTGCTTCCACCCTTCATGCATACTAATTGTTATATTTAAATACAAGGGTTTTGCCTGTGTAACCCCTTTGAGCTGCTTGTCTTCCTCTGGTTCCTGTACATGGGAAATCTGAGATATTACAGCCCTCGGTTTGAGAGCCTGTTCCTTTAGTATTAAGGCTGTAGAAACCCACAACATTGGCTCCCCAAAGCTTCTGTTTCAGTGACGCAGATATGGATGAGCTCTTTTTTTTCCCTCTAGAAAGAAATTACGGTTAAAAAGAACATCCTCTAAAGTCTACTTCCACATGATAATTACTTTTTTTCTGTTTTCTGGGTCAAAATAGTTGGTTGAAATGCTCACTTTTCTGCAAAGAAAAAATCACCTTTTTTACAAAACTGGATTTTTTTTCCTAATTTTTTGTTTGTTTGTTTGCTTGTTAAGACAGTTCTGTCTGCTGCTTGCTTATGGATTTTCAGTGTGAACTATCATGATTTAAATTCCAATGAGATCTTATTTTGGTAAGGCATAAGTGTAATGGTGAATTTGATGTCACCAAAACAAGTCACCTGGGCAAGGTCTGAACTTACACAAATTGCTTGGGAATTGAAAGCATTACGGGCCTTTTTATGTATAACCCACCACTAATACAACTGTATGTATGTCTGGTTAATCCTCAGGACCACCTGTTGGTGTGGAAGAGGTAAATGAGCAGGTCACTTCAAAGCCCTGAATTTGATGTTCAAAAGTTTTCTTGAGCCATTTTCAATCCCATTTATAAAGAGGTGGATATTGGGCTGGAATCTTTCCAGCACTGAGAGGAATCATGCTGTGAGCAGGTCTGGCAATAAATACTTCAGAAATTTCAAATATTATTTAGGAAAACCAGCATTTTTTGTTTTTTATTAAGCATACTGTGCTATTTGTACCCTTATAAGCATACTGGCAATTTGCAGTTAAAACACCTTATCCTAACAATCTTAATGCTATAGGCTTCAAAATGACTGAGTTAATTTAGAAACAATTATATAAATCTATAGAAACTTCTTTTCCCTTGGGAAAAATGTGATCTGTTTGGAGCAGCCAAATTGTCTATCTCTACAAAGTGAGGTCTAATTATGTGTGTGGGTGAAGTTATAATAACATATTTTTAAAAATATGTGATTGTTTTTGTTCATACAATTCTTATTACAATAAAATGGTCAAATAATGGAGTGAGAAATACCATGACAGGAAATTTCCTACTCATAATTAACATTTGGCTTTGGACACAAACTGTCCAACGCTATATTCTGTTGGATGGCTTGGCACTTTTGTTAATACCGCACATGTAGATTAACTGTCAAAACAAAACCTCTTGAATGAAACACATACAGCATCTTTATCCCTATTGTTAAGCAAGGCTTAATCTTTCAGAGTGGAATCTCTCTAGAACTCTCTGACCTTTGCATCTCTCACTTAGCAGCAATAATTAATAATTGTGACAACGAAAAAGAATTGCTTTCCAGGTGAGCTTCCATTGTGATCCCATATTTCAGAGTATTTCTCATGAAAGATGTACCCAGAGTCTTCATTTTTCCAGATCAGACTGCATTACATTATATCTGTTTCACAAAGATCTTACTGATTATCAATCCAGTGTGGCTGAGAATTTCCTTGACATGAATAGGACTGTCTGTGTGCTTAATCATGTGTGTGAGTATTTGCTGAATGAGAGACGTAACTGTTTCAGCTTGTTTTGAATTTGTAGTTGATGCTGACAGGACACCTACAGCCTGTAATCAGTATCTGTTACTAGAAATTTAAATTAAACAAAATATTACCTAGTTTACAAATAATATTATCTCTCTTAAACCTCACAAAATAAAATCTAGCTTTCAGTTCTACAGCAAATTCAGCATTTTCCCTATTTACATTTGTTATCCAGACTCCCTACCAGGCAAAGAAGACACACTGAGTTGCCACGTTTCTGGGCTGCATAAAAATGGGCTACATCTATTTAATATGCCTCCCAGTGTGCCTGATTTGCTTTTCTAGGCAGATCTAATGTTTAACATCTCATTGTTAATTTATAATAAAAGGATATTTTTACTCCTTTATCTTTTGATAGATTTAACAGTGTCCTTTATAATTTAGTACTCTATAACCCTGCTGCTGAACCATTTGTGGATCCTGCAGTTTAATCACAATATACTATCAAGAACACTGTAATGAAGCCAACTGATGTGCTGAAAAGAGTAAGTCTTATGACAATGAGTCCATGTAAAGAAAACACTTCAGCTGTTGCCACTTCTCTTGTTGAAGTTAGCATATTCTCCTCCAAGGTTATTTGATTTTTAGTAGATAACGTGCAGTCCAGTTAATTGTCCATATAAAATATAGTAATTTCTTGGATAGAAAGAGTGAGCTTTCATCATAATGCATTCATACAGTAAATGAGACAGAAAATTAACTCAGCAACAATTATCTTGTCCCTTCTGCAGTTGTCCCAAGTTGTTCCTCTAACATTTCTACACTGACAATACCTGTCTTGTCAACCAGTGCTTTTTATTGTTAGACCTTGACCTGAAATAAGGATGAAGACATTTCAGATTTGTACAGTATTTGTTCTTATTTTTTTAAGAATGTGTATTGCTCTGATACGTATTTTCTCTTGAGCAAGCAAAACAGACTTTTGCATGTTAGGTATAGCTGTGCCTGAATTTCATAATTCAGCAATGACCTTAAGATATTTGCAATTAGGTTTAGTATTCTGATCCTGTTACAAGATGACTTTCTAATTCTACAAAACAGGACAATGGTTTGTTGAAAGTCTTTAAAAAATAATTCTATGTTCTTCCTATTCAGGATATTTTTTGGTGCAGTGGCTATCTTCCCTCGCACAAAGAGCACCAGGAATATTAGATACTGAGTGTTCTCGTACAACAAATAGCAAGTAGCAACACATAAAACAGATACTTGAAGGTGTCCTGAGTTCACCTTAGCCTCACCTAGAATTTCCTGCGTAGTGGATGGAACCCCATAACCAGCACGAATACCACTCCTGCTCTGCTCCTCTTGGCTTTGCCTACACCATAATTACAAACCAAATTACAATGCACTCCCTTCAGATGTTCTTTTTTTCTTGTGTGTAGCAGACCAGATCATATTAACATCATGACCAAAGGAACTACTTTACAACTCCAATTGTTTAAAGCTGTCATATGGTTCCCTGATGAGTTATGAAGTGATTTTGATCTGGTTTATATAGGCAATACCCAACTTGTGTCTGTTAATATAACTACACCCTGGCCAAATTAAAATTATTTGTAAATGTGGTAGACGGTAGGGTTCAGTAAAGCAGGTGATCCTCTCTCCAGTAAGGCACCGGGGAAGTGCCATTCAAGAGCAAGTGGAAGACTTTGAAAGAGCAAGTGGTTTTACTCCTGACAAAACTCTCTAGAAAGATTTGGGACTGTAAGAGAATATCATATGTTTAAGCTAAGATATATCTTTTTCATCCAAATATTTTGAAAACAATTAATTATCTAATTAGTATTACGCATATTAAAGCAAGACTATAAGCTCATCGAAAATACATCAAGTTTTAATGCATCTTATTCTAGACACATATGTTTTGCAATTATTCTATTTTATGAGTTCCCAATGATCTTTCTGTGATTGAACCAGCATTTAATTCAGAAAAAAGAACAAGGAGCAAAACTGAACACTGGACCAGTCCTGCAGGACACAAACACCTGATTTGGTTTTGTTTCGAATCAGAGCACAACTTTGAAATTTGTAAAATCTTTGTTGCTATATTTTTTTAGAATTTCTACCGGCAACATCAGCTTTTTGTTGTGATATTTTGGGTTAGATGAAATGTTTTAATGTTCATAAAATGCAAATGTTTTCCTTTTAATTACTGAACATTAAGTACTTTTTTTTTCAGGTGTTATGTTCACCACTACCTTTTCCCATAGTGGTAAGATGTCTTGAAGGAGCTAGTACTTAGGAATCTTAATTTTTCATTTTTCTTTGAAATCTGAGTAACCACCCATGAGTCACAGGAAATCCACAGTGAAACACAGTGCTCCTGGGAGCCCAGGCAATAGGACTGAAAGGGGACCTAGATTACAGCTCACATAAATCAGTACACTAATAGGGAAATGAAGGATAATGATTTATTGCACTGATAGAAAATAAAACATTTGGCTTATTAAAAAAGAAACATTCTGATTTAGGTTCAATTATTTAATCCAGGGAAATCTTATTGGAAATGTTTTGATTTTACTAGATGGGGGTTGAGTTACTGAGGTTTCAAGACAAAATTGTCCTGTTTTATGGAAACTGGTAGATCATTCCCACCAAGAATTCCCCTTTCTTTGTAACACCAAAGAATCTGGACTCTATGTCCTTTGGCTTCAGGCTTTCAATCACATTTCCTCTTCCTCAGACTATAAGCACACCTTTGGAATAGTTTGCACCCAGCTAAGCAAATGTTATGCACACTAGGGGCATGTTGTGTTTTGTGCAGAGAAGCATCTGGAGCAAGAGATAAACCTGTGTTGCAACACAAGGTTGTCCTGAGGGAACAGACTCCACTGCCTGACAAACCTCTTTTTCATTCTTGTTAAGGCACCGCTTTCCAATCCTTAGCTTTCATCGCATTTGGTGTACCATGGATTTGGGTTTCTTTGTATTTGGTATGGGGAGGAGATTTTTTATAAGGGAACAATAGCATCAAGAACCATCAGGCATAATCACGCCAGTGTAATTCTTGCACAGCGGCAAGCTTAGTGATTCACTCTGTCTCCTGCCAAATGCTTTGAATCAATGCGAAGCAAGCAGGAACAGTAATCCTGTGCTGGTTTTGTCCTAGAACATTCCTTCTGCCGTCAGTGCTCCCCAGCAACGTCTTTTGAAAACTCAGGTTAGCAGAGCCAGCACAAGCCACGGCAGCTCACGCGTGCTCCAGGCTGTGGGGGCGTTTGAACAGTCACGATCCCTGAGCTGGGTACCTTTTACACAACTTGTGCAAGTACCTGTTTGTTCTCTGCACATCTTTTATGCATTATTTAACAGGCAGTTATGGGACCGAAGCAGAAATGAAGAAACTTCCAGCATTGCCACAGCTAACAGAAATGGAGTGAACGAAACATAACTCTCTGCTATTGAATCTGGCTGAGAGTCTTTTTGCACAAGTATTCTGACCAAAGTGCTGTTGCAGGCGTAATCCCTTAACCCAACTTGAATATCAGCCTCAGAGGAGCACAGCACCATGCTGACATCCTTTTGAAGTTACCAGGATGGTCTCCTTCTCTGCTGTTTTGATCACCCACTGTGCTCCCCAAGGCTGTTTTTCCCTCACCTGTCATTTATCATCTCTTTCCTTGGTTAGGCTAGAGTTCCTGCCACCCCGTCCCTGGTAGCACCTTTCTCCCTCAAAGATCCACCACCTTCCATCACTCCCAGCTCTGAGTCACAGCTCCCTCACGAAGAAAGTGGGAACCAGCCATATGCACAGACCAGGCAGGCACACAAGCAGGCAACTATCACCTGCAGAGATGGATGGGTTTTTAACTCAAGAGGTTAAACAGTCTCATCATCACATCCTGCACCTTCAGCACAAGGAAAGATGGTAGTTTCAGCATTGTATCAACATAATTCATAACTATCTAATTTAACTTTAGAGAAAATGATGTCTCTCCATCCTCATTCTAGAGAATGGGCAAAAAAAGTACTTGCTGCTCACTTCATGATTGCCATGAAGCTTTTAGGTTCAATTAAGATAAAGCAAGGGATTATAAGAGCAGGAAACATTCCCTCCTGCTGGGGCACTCTTCATTTCACTCAGCTCTGTGAAACCCTGCAGGAGCATATAAAGGGCTTAAAAGAGGAGTGAGGAGGCAGGACAGAGCAAGGCAGGGCACATCAGCATACTTGATAGCATCTACCATCTGTGAGGTCATTGTGGTAGGGACGCAAAACATGACATTGCCAGGGCCTGTGGTAGGGGACGATGAGAAAAGGCAGGAGGAAAACAGCCCTTGACATATGGGAATCGGAGATGCAGGGCTTCCCTTTGATCATGGTACACAATCACAAAATCAATAGTTGAGGTTAGCAGGGACCTCTGGAGGTCATCTGGTCCAACACCCCTTCTCAAGCAGGGTCACCTAGAGCTGGTTGCCCAGGACCATATCCAGTCGGGTTTTGAATATCTCCAAGGATGGAGACTCCACAACCTCTCTGGGCAGCCTGCGCCAGTGTTCGAGCACCCTCACAGTGTAAAGGATTCTTCTTATTTTTAAACATAATTTCCTATTTTTCAGTTTGTGTCCATTGGGTTTTGTCCTGTCACTGGACACCACTGAGAAGAGTCTGGCTCCCTTGTCTTCATTCCCTCCCATCAGGTATTTATCCACGTAGAAAAGATCCCCCCAGAGCCTGCTCTTCTCCAGGCTGAACAGTCCCAGCTCTCTCAGCTTCTCTTTGCATGAAAGATGCCCCAAGCAGGGCAGAAGGCCAGCTTGGCTAAGCAGGGATCTTCTTCTAGAACTTAGGCAGAAAAGGAAAGTGTATGCGCACTGGAAGCAAGGACACACAACTCAGGACTACAGGGATGCTGCTCGCCACTGTAGGGAAAAAATTTGTGCGACCAAAGCTCAATTAGGGTTCAAGCTGGCCAGCATTGTGAAGTACAACAAAAAGGGCTTTTTTAAATATGTTAACAGCAAAAGGAGAATCAGAGATAACATTGGCCCGTTACTTAATGAGGTCAGTCACCTCACAAATAAGGATGTAGACAAAGCGGAGACGTTTAATGCCTTCTCCACCTCTGTCTTTAACACTGATGATAGGCCCTGAGACCCCTGGAGCCCTGTGTTGGAAGACCGTGACTGGCAGAATGACAAACTCCCAGCTGACTCTGAACTTGTTTGAGACTTGCTGCTCCGGCTGGATGCGTCTAAATCTATGGGGCCCAATGGGATTCATCCCAGGGTACTGAAAGAGCTGGCCAATATCGTCACGCGATCTCTCCATTATTTTCAAAGTTCTTGGGAGTCTGGAGAGGTCCCAGTTGACTTGAAGCTGGCAAATGTCCCAGTTTTCAAGAAGGGTAAGAAGGAAGACCCTGGTAATTACAGGCCTGTCAGTCTCACTTCAGTGACTGATAAAATTATGAAGAAGGCTATTCTGGGAGTTATTGAAAAACACTTGAGAGACAACGCAGCCATTGGTCATAGCCAGTGTGGGTTCATGAGGGGAAAGTCCTACTTAACCAACTTAATTTCCTCTTATGACAAGGTCACCCATCTGGTTGACCAAGGGAAGCCAGTAGATGTGGTGGTTTAGATTTTAGCAAAGCTTTTGATACTGTCTCTCACAGCATCCTTCTGGACAAAATGTCCATCACACAGATAGACAAGTTCATAATATTGGGTGAGCAATTTGCTGATGGGCTGGGCTCAAAGAGTTACAGTAAATGGAGTTACATCAGACTGGCAGCCAGTCACCAGTGGGGCTCCCCAGGGCTCAATTTTAGGGCCAGTGCTCTTCAATGTTTCTATAAATGATCTGGATACAGGAATTGAATGTACATTAAGTAAGCTTGCAATGATACTAAACTAGAAGGAGCTGTAGACTTCCTCGAGGGTAGAGAGGCCTTACAGAGAGATCTGGATAGACTAGAAAGCAGATCAATCACCAACCGTATGAAATTCAACAAGAGCAAGTGCAGGATTCTCCACCTGGGACAGGGCAATCCTGGTTATATGTACAAACTGGGGGATGACAGGCTGGAGACCAGCCCCACAGAAAGAGATCTGGAGGTTTGGATTGATGGCAAGTTGAATACGAGTCAACAGTGTGCCCCGGCAGCCAAAAGGGTCAACTGTGTCCTGGGGTGCATCAAGCACAGCATAGCTAGCCAGTCAAGGGAGGTGATTGTCCCACTCTGCCCTGCACTGGTGCCACCCCACCTTGAGTCCTGTGTGCAGTTTTGGGCACCTCACTATAAGGACATCAAACTGTGAGAGTGTGTCCAGAGGAGGGCGACCAAGACTGCTGAAAGGCCTCGAGGGCAAGACTTATGAGGAGTGGCTGAGGTCACTTGGTTTGTTCAGTTTAGAGAAGAGAAGGCTGAGGGGTGACCTCATCACAGTCTACAATTTCGTCAAGGGGGGCAGCAGAAGGGCAGGTGCTGATCTCTCTCTGGTGACCAGTGATTGGACATGAGGAAATGAAATGAAGCCACGTCAGTGGAAGTTCAGATTGGACATCAGAAGGTTCTTCACTGAGAAGGTGGTCAGTCACTGGAACAGGCTCCTCAGGGAAGTGGTCATGGCACCAAGCCTGCCAAGAGTTCAAGGAGCATCTGGATGACATTCTTAGTCATATGGTTTAATTTCAAGTAGTCCTGCGAGGAGCAGAGAGTTGTATTAGATGATCCTTATGGGTCCCTTCCAACCTGAAATATTCTGTGATTCTATTAATCATCTTTGTGGTCTCCAGTAGGTCCATGTCCCTCGTGTAATGGGCAGCCCAGCTCTGGACAGAACACCCAGATGTGCCTCACCAGGGCAGAGCAGAGGGGAAGGATCACCTACCTTGACCTGCTGGCAATGCCCTGCCTAATGCAGCCCAGGAGTGCAGGCACTGAGCAGTTCTTTTGAGCTCCATTTTGCTTCATAGTCAGAGAAAAGAATTAGTATCTTTAAATGAAAAAGTCACTGCATTTGGGGTGGTTTGCGCCTTCTGCCCACTTTTTTTGTTGCCAAGTACCCGTGAACTGTAGCAGAGTGGCAAGGTTTGCATCACTCAGTTTCAAGACTTCATACAAATACATCATTGCAAACCTGCCTTTGTAAAGAGCTCTTTCAGAGTTGGTGCAACACTCTGCAGTTTGGATTCACCACATGCCAGCTACAGTGCACTTATGCTCTGTGTAGATGTTATTAGTGCACAGAAAGTATGAGGTAACTTACTCCTCTTCCAAACTGTGGCCTGTAAATGCTCACCCTACCCTTCAGCCCATTAACTTCTCCAGGAGACGAGCCCTGGAGTGGAAATGCACCACACTGCACTCAGCTGAACAGTGTGAAGGCTCAGTTGGTAGCAGGTACCCCACAGCAAGTGTAAACTGTAAAACCTGCCTCCGATGAGACATCTTGCTAAAAAGCAACATGTTTTGCCCAGAAGGTCTGGCAGTCTGATATACAGGGTGTCTGACACTTAATATTCACATCATATCCCACAAAAAGATCAACACGGAACCTTTCAGGGTTGATAATGAACAACCCCTCTAGTAATTAAGCTCTGTGCACCTTTTGAAAACAGTTTCAAGTCTTCTGGGATTCTTTAATTCTCACATGCGTCACCGAAGCACAGGTTCAGTATTCCCACAGAAAGCAGTGATCCCTCTGATTTATGGACTTCCCCACCCTTGGAACCGAGACACTGACATGTTCTGCTCCAGGCACTGGAAAGCTCAGCACTGCTCTGTCTCTTTTTTTTTCTTTTTTTTTTTTTCCCCCCCCCTAAAGTAAGTCTTTCCTGTCAAATTAACGTTCCCAATTACAAGTGGATCTAATCCCTGGTGATTACCTACCTACCCTAATTGACTGTCTTGTTCTAAACCAAGGCAAGGTGTTTGAACAGACAAACAAAAGAAGGCTCTGATTTGCTGAGACAGAGAGAAAACACTTACCTACAGAAAATACCAACTAGCTTTCTCTCTCCCGATTACTACCCTTTCTCCTTTGAGCAATTAAAACTGTCTTGAAAAGTTTATGGGTTCCAGAAAATTTAGTCACATACGCAGTCTGCGGGTCCAGCTGGTCTCTGGGGAATTGGTACTGGGCTACGACTCACAGTTTTCTGAAGTGCATTGGGAATTGAAGCATTTAAAAAAATTGCTACTTAATTCCAAGGCAATGCTGTCTAATTCCTAATTACTGTCTAATTCCTAATTTCAAGATATTGGGTGCTAGTTTTGTGACTGACAGAGACATAGGCTTTAACGTTCCCAAAATGATCCTTTCTCTCTAATATTGTCCCATATTAGTTCAGAGGTGTTTTGCAAGGAAGAAACCAGGTACCTGTTAAGCACAATAAGATTTTTTCTAACTAATATGTAAGTTATTTGCATCCATCTTATGTACTAGTCAGAACAAATATGGGAAATCAGGGAGTGCAAGACAGGTAAACTAACAGGGAATTTCTTTCTGCATGTTTGGGGTTTTAATGCATGTTTGGGTGTTGGTATAAAATTATAGCAATAAAGGAAGGACCATTCCTCTGATATTTTAGTAATGTCCTTCAAAGTATCAGAGGCAAATAGGAAGCGCTATGTCTCCTAAGCAGGGGTGAAAAAGAAGGAGTCTTTAAATTCTACCCTCCTCATTTACAACAGCAAGCAAACTGGAAACTCCTCCACCTACCCAGCACCACCGCACACCATCCTTCCTCCTTCCAGAAAACTTATAAACATCATGGTTCAGATCCAGATCTGTGGGGAGCTGATAGTTCTCTAATGACTTGAAGTAAAATGGCCTCATCTACACCATAAGAGGATTTTCTCTACAATCCAAAAGGAGAGAATGTAAAAGGCTTATGAAAAGATTTCTGAACAGCCCCAGCACCCTGAGCAAAGCCCTTCACCAGCCCCACACTTGGCAGCAGTCAATCCAAGGAGACATTTAGATGCTGTCAACACGCTATAACAGCCAAGAAGAGTGACAGGGACCTTGACATATTGTTTTTTGTTCGCATAGGAGAGTTACATGAGAGCCTGATGGCAGAAGATACCCACACTGACTACTGGTTACAGAGTAATTTATCAGCCTTGTTTAAGTGGAAGTGTAAATTGGAGGGGAAAGGATTTACGTGTGCAAATTATTCTTAACCTTATTCTTTTATATGGGAAAACAAAGTGAGAAAAACATGGCTAAGAAAATATAGGGTAGCATTAAAGTTACTAAATCATCAAAATATCTCCCAGGACATGCTTTTCCATGCTTAATTCAATGAGTGCATGCAAAGGGAAGGGGAAGTGGTGTAGGAAGAATAGTAAGGAGCTAGTGAGCACTCTGCATGTGTTTCTGACACGATTCTGCATTTCAGTAGTCCATGTCCTCACTCAGCATCATCCATGCACATACCTATATTTACCACCACCAAACAAAAGGGGTACTTTTTAGTCTGACAGATCTGAAATAAATGTGCAGATGCAGACATACATGCAACAAGCACACACCCATTTGGTATGTCAATGCTCCACTGGATGCAGCTCCTTCGAAGAAAATACCCTTGATTCTAAAATGGGCATTCACCTAAATTCTGTTAAAACAGAATGAAAAACAGCCCCAGCCAGAATAAAATGGAAGTGTGTCCTGTCCAACTTACTGTAATATTTATCTTAAATACACTTTAGCTCTTTTTTACAATTACATTTTTGAGAGTCTTTTACATTCATTGTCTAGCAGAAAACCAGTGTACCCAGAGATGGTGTCTTGCAATCACCTCAAAAGCCAGTATCATCCCCCAAATGTTTTGGTGAAAGTAATTTTTAATACTGATTGATTACTGATGATGAGCAGTGTTCATTATTCTTTCTGATACTTTTTTTATAAAGAGCATTTGTTAAAGTATAGAATTGGTCAGGTTTACAAATAACTTGCCCTGACAGCTGGAGGGCAGCATTTCTCTCATAATGAATGACAATTTGTCTGCAATGAAGGCAAATAGCACTACAGTAATAAGCATGATTCAATTATAGAGGACCAATGATTGTTCAAAAGCAGTAGTCCTACAAACTGTCACCTCTGATAAGATGGAAATCTGAATCAACCCCTGGAGAATTTGGGGAAACAGGGTTACATATAGCCCTTGATCTGAAAGCAAATTCAGGACCAGTGGTGCATGCTTGGCATCCCATTGCTAGAGGAGAGAAAGGGGCAGGATGGACCAGCACCCCAGACAAGATCTAGGGGTACCACCGAAATTGCAGCACTGCTGCCAGGTTCCTCTGGGGACTGGCAGTGTGGGGTATCCTCTTGCAAGAGGCTCTTTCCATGCCAGCTGCTCCCTAGCACTGCACAGGCTGCTGGGGAGAGAGCCTGGATCTTAAGGATGACCCAGTAGTTTGCAGTAGATGGTAAATCCTGCACTAACCATCAGTGGTATTTCATGAAGAGATCGGTACTGTCAGATGCTGCAGGCACTGATTTGTTTTAGTCCTTTTCTAGCCAAGCCGCTGCTACATGCATATTCAAAGGGCACACATCGGAGGTCATCCCTGTCTACACTTTAACACCCATCTAAGAGGAATATGAAGGTCCTGCTGGTGTCCACTCACAAGCATCAGGCTGGCCATGTGTTTAAAAGCCTCACAGCTTAGCTTCCCAAGTCATGCACAGCCCAGCTATGAACTTCACAGGCTAGATCAGGCCATCCTGAGGTGTGCCTCATCCGCAGGACACAGCAACTTCATCTGTGAAACAGGGGCCTGGGTAGAGCCCAAACCACTAAGCTGATTAGGTTGGGCTCTGTATTGGCATTCCTGCAGTTGCTAATGGGGAGGTAAAAGTGGGGTGGAAGAGAAGGAGGAGGAGGGAAGCATCAGGGGAGCAGTGGTGGATGGCCAGTGGGAGGGTGAAGAGGCAACGGTGGGAGCCTGGAGTGCACTGGCTTAACGACAGAGGTGAGTCTGAACGCACCTTTCGACCTGGGGTTGAGCTGCCTCCCTTGTGGGAGTGAGTTCACAGCTCAGGCTATTTCCACACATTATTAAAGTGTCATCAGTTTAGGGATACAACCCAGTTCATTTTTGTGCACCCATGGGTTACAACTGAAATTATCAGCAATATTTTGTAGATGTGGGTTACATGCAAAATAAACACACACGACATTGACTTCAATATTTGTTAATTAAGTTCCAAATGGCAAATATTAGAACCAGTTTTAATTAAACATGTTGCACAATGGCAAGTTTAGGTTACAACAGCGAGGGGTGAAAAGCTCTCAGTTCACTCAAATTAAATGTCATCACGTTTTAATCCCACTGAAGTGAGAAACATCTTAACCACTACCTAAGGCTGAGTATTTCTCTCAAGATTTATTTAGTATTAACAATAGTAATTCTGAATCTTTATTATCCGTATAATTGCCCAACTCCTGTCCAAAAATTACAGCCAAATTCTTAGCCTGCCTCCAGTCCAAGCAGTAGGGAATCACTGAGTGATCACATCAGCAGTCAGTTACACAAGAAAATCTGGATGCATGTTAAGCTAGTGGTATTTTAGCAGAATAAACTAAAACATAGTGGGATACCCTCCACAGGACAGCATTGTATTTATTGCATTACCTTTTTTTAAGAACCCTAAATGCTTTATGATATTTTTTTTTGGCTTCCCTGTTTTCAAACACATAGACTACTGATATTAGGTTCCAGCCAGCTCGAGAAGCAATTTCAAAGAAGCCCCTGACATGATTTGTGTTCCTGTGGTCAATTGTTCTATTTTCTCACAGAAGGTCATTGCTAAGACAAATGCCTGACAGAAATCTACTGTCTTTCATCATTAGATTTTTCTGAGTTGATGGATTCCTACCCAGGGAAGCTTTACACATGCTGCACCGAGAAAGGCAGAAAGACTCTACTGTGAATTTTTACCGTTTGCTCTCCGACTCAATGTTTTCCAAATTGTATCTCTGATGGGGAGCCAGGTCTTCAGTGCACTGGGTTATCTGCCACTTCCTTTTCAAAGGAAAGGTCTAAAGCAGGATAGGATTTGCATTTTTAAATGAATTTTTACCTTCTTCTGGCTGAAAAGTTAATGCCAAATTGGGCATAAATTGAGGTTAAGCCAGTTCTTGAAGTCACCTTCGGGGCAAAAAGAATATTTCTTTATTTGTAAAGGTAGTGCAGGGGTTGGTGGAAATCCACACAGATCCACTACTGACAGCACAGCAATGTTGATTTACACCTTCTAAGGACTTTGCTGCTTCCTACATGGAAATGCTGAGCAGCATTTTTTTTTTTTAAGGGATGTGAGCTTTTAATTATTGTATTAACATTGTCAACTGTCAAATGCTTTGAAATAATTTAATATTCCCAGTCTCCTTACAACCTGTTTATTGATATTCATGAAGTGAATCCCCTCTTGAGATGTCTAGACTGAATGTCAATATGGTTTATAGATGAAGACATGGTTTATAGATGGAAGATATTAATAATTGAATCCTGAAATTGTTTAATTTTACTTCAATAAAAGGCCAGACAGGACAGGAACCAATGTGCCCTTTTACTAAATTGATGCACAAGTGAGTACAGCCAAATGGAATCATTTCAACCATCAATGATGAAACAAAAAAAAAAGTGATTGGCTTGGGAGGCATAATTTAATAAATAAAATTATTTTGTTGAAATTATTTTCCTGGGTGAAATTCCTTCTTCCCACATATAACATGAGTAGAGATACCTCTTTATAGTGTCTACATGCACTGGAAATAACTTACAGAAGACATATTTTAGCCTTCAACCTCTCCTTGAAAGTCATACTAGAAAGGACTAAGGAGAGACATGTTTTCAAGAATGATCACAAGAGTAATATTTAAGCTCTATGCAGGAACTGCAGAATAAATATTGTTTCTCCTGTATTATTCATAACATCACAATAGCTGGTCATAACACTCCCTACTGTCCTTATGAAATATGTTTATCCAATAATCTAATCAGGATGAGTAAAGGTCTGGGAATATCTTGAGGGAGATTACTAGCCTTTCAAATATGAGAAAAAACAACTTTCATGGACAAGCACATGACAAACCCAGACCTAGAGGAAGGAAGAAATATTATTCAATCTGTAAATCACGATAGTTCTACTGGAAATGTTGGGGTCCCAAAGGTGTAAGAAAGCTTCCAGGGAGACCACTCAGTCAGTGCCTCACTTGTCCATTATCTCTATAAAATTTTCTACCATTGAGGACTCATTGTTTAAATATCTATAGTCTGATCCCATGCACACTGAAGACAGCATGACTTTATTTCTTACTAACATCAGTGGATATTGTATCTCAGTCCTGAAGAAAAGACCTATTTATATCATTCTCAATTACATTGGAATCAGTGATAAACCCAGTATTTGTTGTTTATTAGCACCTTAGATTTCTATAACCTTTTTTATTTTTACTATGAATAGAATCAGAATGTTTGGTTGCTTTCATAAAGGGAGTGTCTGGGTGCACGTGTGATAGGAAGGAAACATCACCGTAGGTTTCCTGGTCTACACAGGATCTCAGTTATCATTATGATCTCTTGGAAAGGCCATATATTAAATCCTAACAGATATTCTACATCAGTTCTGTGCCAGTGTAAAAGTTAACTTCAGCATAACATCTGACCAGTCTGAGTATCAACAAAGCTGAAAGATAATTTTAACTGAAACTGAAACCTTAAACTACAGGTAGAATTTAGCCAAGAAATAGATACTTAGTACATAGGTCTGACTATGGGTGACCTGCTAAGATTCAAGATTCACTCATTAAGACCCTCTCATAGGAAAATACCATGTCACTTTTTGTCTTGCACAGCATTAGGATGGTAGCCACCTTTGGATAACTACGATTTAAAAAGACAGATATCCCTGTTGTCATCACAGTAACAAATAGGCAATGCTTATGCTCGTGTAGAAATTTAATTCAGGTCTTTGCAAAAGTGGTCAAAAGGTTCACAACAGTCAGCTTCTAAAGAATTATAACATCATATGAAAAAACTGCAGTAAAACACAGCTTTCATCACAAAAAATGAACTATTTTAAGTATTGACTCTTTCTGTCACTTTTAGGTCTGTAGGAGCACAGGGACATCCTGAGACATCTTAGTCTCTGCCTTAGTGGACGTTATTTTCCAAACATCAGTCAAAGGTGTTTCCTTGTTCCCTAAGCAAATGTGTAGGTGCCCTGGCCTTGAACAATCTGGGGTTCAATGTTTTCTTTCAGTTCAGGCATCTTTGCAGGTCTTCTCACACCTACCAGTGCTTTACCTTCTCCATCAGTGGAACTGAAACCCTTTTCTGTATCCTTTTGCTGGTATCTGTTGGGCACCGTGACAGACGCTACCTAATTAGACAAGTAGACTTCCTACAGTGTCCTCAGATGCCTCCTTCCCACCAGCTCTGACCTCTGTGAGTTAGGCCCTGGTGTCTCTGGCCCAGGGCAGATCACACAAACATTCAGATCCTCATCTTGGCTGGGACTCCTAAGATGTCTTGTAAAGCAAGCAGTGGTCTGTCCCACTCTATAAAGTGACATTTCACGAAGCTAACCACTTTGCCTGAAACGTAGTGACTGTTGATTTGCCTTCCATGAGTGCAAGAAAGTTTTTCATTACCCTTTCTCAAATATGAAACCCCACTACTACCAATACAAATAAATATCAAACAATGTGGAACACCGTATCATTTACCTACATGTTTATACTTTAGTGGGGGGAAAAAAGCCTGAATCTTTCTGCTGTGTTCAGATGGGTGGCTTAGGGGGAAATGTGTGAGAGAAGAAACAATTATATTGTTATATCCATGGGTAACAGAGAACCGTGGCACTGACAATTCTTTAATTTGATTGTTGAGTCTAATCTTCTCATGTCAGCAGACAAATATATGATATGCCCTAACATTCCTGCACTGCTGATCCGGAAATGTCACTGTTTATAGAGTGTAATGAATCCTGAGTCTTGCTCCACTGGAGGGCTTTTCCTCCACCCACTAGATCCACTGTCCTTTTTGTTCCAGTCCCAAAATATGAGCATATTTTACCACAATGTCAAAAGTCATGTCAATTAACATGAAAAAAGCAGGAAGAACTCAACCTTGACAATTCATGATGGCCCATGTTCATCTGAATTATAAGTAGGACTTTTATTCCAGAGTAAAAGAGTTAGGTCTTCTAAGCTGTATAGGCAATTATACAGTAGATAGCCCTGACTCAGATTTCAGATGTTATAGGGTAGATAATTACTCATGGCATGAAATAAAGAAATGGAATGCATGGTACTTGTATATCATTATGGGATAACCATATGTCAGCATATAGAATCACTCACCTCTCTGAGTAAAGTTTGTACTTCTGAATAAATTTGTTACATTCAGAAACTGGGAAGCACCTTAAAAGATCATGTTAGTGATCTTTGTTTCCAGTTAATTTCTATTCCCAGCTCTTTCTATTTCTATTACTTATTCTTGTTCTTTTACTGGATGGTGCCTGCAGTGTGGTGTGGATCAAGAAATTGATCTACTTTAAAAATAAAACAACTGCTGTTTCTTTTAGGTTAGATCACCTGAAAAATGTATACACTATAGGATCACAAACAAGCAGAGGGAGATACGGTGCCCAAACATCAGCTGGTATTTCAACAAAAAACCCAGTCTCATGAAGTTCACAGACTAAAAGGACCAATATTAAGCCGGATATGTCCATAGATCATGATCCAAGCCAAGTTAAAGGCCTTGGAATTCACTCTATCAGTTTCAACAGGTTTTGAACTCGCTTATAATAAGTGAAGTGAAGTGAATCTGTGTGCTCTGATCTGTTAACAAAGCACACAATGCCTATTTTATATAATACATAATAGTTTCTTCATCCACAAAGCATTTAAGGCAAGCAGAGCAATGTGGAACATCATGAGAGCCTGAAGTAAATGAAGGTTATTTTGCCTATGGGTCTCCTTAAATTGAGGCCATCTGTTGGCCTGATGAAACAGGTGCTGAGCATTTGCAACTCCACTGAAGCACAGGGAGCTCGGTGGAGTTCTGCACTAGCTGAAAATCCTCTCACTCTTTTCAGTCCCCAATCAGCTATGGGCCAGTGTGTGCTGCTGTTAGATGAACCAGCCCAAAACAATCTCATAAACAGAATCAGTTTCTTTACAGATCTGAAAACATTCACTTTTTTGGAACTGATTATTATTTAATCCTTTATATTTGGGGTTTATCTACCCAAGAAGTAAATGCAGCAAAATACTATTTCTTTGAGCTACGGACACGCTAATTAACAGCAAGAAGTGTGGGAAAGAATTACTATATTGTCAGTCTAACTTTACAGACCAAATATATTCAGGCAATTAATTTTAATATGTTCCAAATTTTATTCACTGTGGCATACAGAATGGAAATGATATAGCACTTAGCTGAAAACAAGGAATAGTGCCTCAGCTAGAGTTAAGTGACATTACTCTAATTTCAGTTGTTCTTTGCTAATTCATGTAAGCTAAAGGTCTGTCACACAATGCAGATTTGACCCAGATATGTAGAAAAACAGGATTAAATCTATCAGGATACTTTAAGCCAATAGATGCAAGTTGCAGGCAAAAGCGACCTTTTCCTCACATAGCTCTCTTTTCATGGGATGCAAATTCCCTGGGCTCGTGTTTACTAGTTAAAAAATGTTGCCACAAGCAAATGATAGTTTTAACAGAATTGTTGCATGGGACAGACAATCTGCTGAAATGGTTGAGAGGTTTAGGAAGCTTATTCCAAACCACTAGAAAATTGTTACAATAATTTCTGCAGAATTTATAGTTCCATTGTAGCCAGTTTTTCTTTATACTATCCACATTATTGATTCAGCTGTGCTAGTAATTGTAAGGGATGATGTTATAATAATGTCATTTTGGCAAGATGCAGTACTATTTAACTAATACATTATTTTCCAAAAGGATTCCTTTTAGAAGCCATATGTTCTTACTATATCATTTACTCCCTTCTCCCCGGCCTTTAGCT